>CABHPH010153037.1:0-38108 GCA_902168325.1 Peromyscus nudipes | reverse complement strand
GTGTGGCAATTGGAAGACGGAAAGGGAGGGCTGTGGGTAACGACAAAAAAGCCATGAGTGGTGCCTCCCGCTGTAATCCCAGCATTTGGGAGATTGAGGCAGGAGAATTGCGGCGAGTTCGAGAGCAGCCTGGGCTATGTTGTGAGCTCCTGGCAAGTCTGGGCTACAGAGTAAACACCTTGTCACAAAACAAAGCAGCTAGAAAAGGGAACACACAGACAGGAAGATCTACCCCCATCCTCTACAATAAACAATGAGAGTTCTGGAGTTTTATTCTTTTAAATTTTACTCTGGGTGCGCGCGGTGTGTGTGTGTTTTGGGGGACGTCGAGGCTGTGCTTACCCTTGAAAACTTTTGCATTTGGGACTTGAACTCTGGTCCTTACGCTAGCATCACAGCCATCTCCCAGGGATTTTTTTTTTTTTTTTAATGTAACAAACCCAGACTTAGAAATCACCTAGCATTTCTGCTGTTTCCATTCCAGAAGACCTGGCTTCTGGTTTATTTCTGACAACTTCAGCTGGCCCATGTGAAACAAACTCAGGAGAACCTCTAGACACAATCCTTTATGGGGATTTTCTTAGTTATTTTTCTGTTGTTGTCAAGAGACACCGTGGCCAAAGCAATGTATAAAAGAAAGCATTTAGTTTGTAGGCTTGTTTACTATTTGAGGATGCATTCATAACCATCACATCAGGGAGAATGGGAGCAGTCAGGCATGTTGCTAGTGCAGTAGCTGAGAGCTTAGTGTTGTGCCAAAAAGGACCAGGCAGAGAGATAATTCCAATGTTGTGGAGTTTGAAACCTCAAAGCCTACCCACAGTGACACACCTCCTCCAACAAGGCCACACCTATTCTTTACCAAACAGTTCCACCAAATAGGACGAAACATTCAAACCTGAGCCTATGGGGGCCAGTCTCATCCAAACCACTACAGAGGCTAAGCGGCCACCAGGATGTCTAGAGCCTCTGAGCCACAGAGGGAATAAATAAACTCCTCTAGGAATTGTTGATGACTGGAGTGGAAGTCGCAGCTTACATCAAAACTTACAAACCTCAACAGGTGCAGGCCGGTTGAAACATGCCGAGAAGAGGTGAGAGAGACTGTCTACCAACGTTAAAGGACCAGAAGTACTCACCACCTGAAGTCAGACCTGGGAAGGGGAGGAGTCAGTGAGGTCCTCAGTGCAGTAACAGTGCATGTGTGACTTCACCTCAGTTACAGTCGCTGTCAGTTTCTTGTGCCAGGAGGGAGCACCAGGACACGTTTGTTGAAATAACCACAAAAAGTGGTGGTCTGAATAAGGACGGCTTCCACAGGCTCATATATTTAAACGCTTAGTCATCTAAGTGTGGTGCTATGGAAGAAGGATTAGGAGGTGTGGCCTTGTATGGCAGGCCCTGTTCTCTCTCTCCTGTCTGTCTCTGTCCCTGTCTGTCCCTCTCTCTCTCTCTGTCTCTCTGTCTCTGCGTCTCTCTCTCTCTTTCCCTGCTGCCTGTGGATCAGGATGTAGAACTCTCAGCTACTTCTCCAGCACCATTCTGCCTGTGTACAGCCATGGTCCCTGCCACGATGATAATGGACTAAGCCTCTGAAACTGTAAGCCAGCCCCCAATTAAAAGTTTTATGAGTTGCCTTGGTCATGGGGTCTCTTCCCAGCAATAGTACAGTGACTAACACAATGACCTTTCCGACATCAGGCACTCAGAGCAGGTCTGAACAGATACTCATGACACAAAAGGGCTTTTTTAAAATTTGTTTTTGTTGGTTTTTGAGACAGTGTTTCTCTCTGCGGTCCTCAAAGCAGGTCTTGAAGTGGAGGTGAAGGACTCGTCCATCCAGTGCAGAACTCAGCATGGTCTCTGCCACATCAAGACAGCAAAGTGGGAGGTGGCTTCAGGGGAGAGCCTCTGCTGTTGCGTGGCACCCTGCAGTAGCTGCTGCAGCAGGGGAAGCACTGGTGACTGTTGTTGAGCACTTTTAGGTAATTAGCTGTGAAAGGTGCAGCAGAAACTAGTTTGTGTGCTCAGAGGTGACTGATATGTAATGACCTCAGGGAACATAAAACATGGAAATGGGAGAGGAAAAGACCAGCATATACAGCCATTTAATTATCTAAAAAGCAGAAGTGAGTGTTTCAGGGAGTCTTAAGCCAAGTCAGCTTTCCTTCAGTGCCCACCAGAAAAGTTCCCCTTTGTTGGTTGTAGTATTTATTAAAGTCCCATCTACTAATTTAAGCCTTCCCTAATATCCCCTCTCATGTCTCCCTGTCCCCTCCCAACTTCTGACCTACCTTTTGGAAGGTGTCTGTTTTCCAGGAAGATGAGGCATCCCGGATAATCACATTGGTACAATTCAGACAGATCCAAGATGATTCTCTGCTTTGGTCATTTGATTCCTTTATAATATGTGGGAGCAGAAAATCTTCCCTTGATACTTACGTTTGCCTCAGCATTGCTCAAATTTCATGAGCCCTGACTTGTTCTCTGCATTCTCCAGGTGACTGCTTGTCCTTCAGAACCTCACTCATCTGGCACCTCCTCCACTTACCCTAATCTGCCTTAAAATTACAGCCCTTGGACTGGAGAGATGGCTCAGTGGCTAAGAGAGCTGTTTCCAGACAACCCACATTTGGTTCCTAGCACCCATAATTACAGTCTTCCTGCCCCTCTCTCTCTCAAGTCCCCCATGTTCACTTCATAGCATTTGCTATCTTCTTATATAATCCATAGCTCTTGGGTCTCCTGTCCATTAATACACCCTAACACCGTGGTATAAAACAGTCTGAGACCAGAGAACTTGGTTTTGTTTTGAGACAGGACCTTCTTGTGCAGCCCAGGCTGGCCTTCAGCTTTGGACCCTGCCTCAGCTTCCCGGGGGCCAGCTTGTAAATAAGTTGTTGAACTAATGAGATACAGTTTTGTTATAGTTACATCTTTCCTCCTCAAATTTGTAATCCACTTGGAGGTCTAATAAAATATCAATCAAAACAGTTGTGTTTATTGTTTGTGAACAAATACTTAAGTGTTATTCTATGTATCAAGGAGCAGAAAAGAATTAAATCTTCTATTGTATACTCTCAGAGGGAACAAAAATCTCTGGGAAAAGAGAATGGAAAACAAAGCTGTCCTGGCCAGTGACTCAGTTAGCAGGAGGGCCTCCTTTCCTTCCCCAGCCCACACTTCAAAAAGAACTGGATTGACCACTGGATTGACCACAAAACCCACCACTTCACCTGCCTCTCTCTCCCCAGGTGCTGCCTTCCTTTCTCTTACAGTAAAACGTTTATAGGCCAGTCAAAAGCCAGTCATCATTTGTGGTTTGGATCCTGTCACCTGTGTTAAATATGATTCTAGAACATTCCTCTCTACACCACAGTGACTGCCTTTCAGTGCATCAATCCCATCAACATACACTACCCTCTGCTGTCGCCTCTCAAACTGACGGCTCATATCCCTAACAGTGAGACTTCACTCTCATTTTGCAATTTTCTTCTCAGTATAGTGCAGCTTGGATTTTAAATTCTCCACTAAAACTTGATAAACCCGGTAACACTCATGTAAAGCCAAACCCCACCCTAGCACTCATTTTTCTAGACTCTGTGGCTCCTCTGCAGGACTACTAAATAACAATACGAAGCCTCCGACAATGGATTCACCACCTCGGAGTGTCAGCCCTACCTGCTTTGGTTCTGTTTGAGGGTTGACAGGACACTCCCTTCAGCAGAATGGGAAGGAAGGCCCTGGTTAAGAGTGGGAAGAGTGGTCAGGTGCTGTTTGGAGACAAGGGCTAAGTGCAAGAAATCCTGGACAGAACTGGGCCAATGGCAGTGGAGATAGGAGGAGATGGGGGATAGGCAGGGATAGCCTGGGCACGCCAGAATGAGAGTCAGTGAGACTAGGAGAGGGAGGGGGATGGGCAGAGGGCATAGTCTGTAGAGAGCTATGCCGCTGTAATGAAGCACCATCCTAGAGAGAGGACAGGACACCTGTTACGTCCATGACACTTCTATTGTGGTTGCTGTGATAAAATACCCTGACAAAAGCAACTGAGGGGAGAAGGTTCTAGATTACAGTCCATCATTTGGGGGAATTCAGAGACAGCTGGTCACATTGCACCCACAGGCAAGAAACAGAGCAAACATGCTTATGTTCATCTCTCTCCTTTTCATTCAGTCTAGGACCCAGTCCACAAAATGGTTCCATATGGTTCAGGGTGGGTCCTCCCCACTCAACTAACTTAATAAGCAAACTATTTCACAAGCTTGCTCACAGGCCAACTAATGTAGACCGTCCCTCATTGAGCTTCCCAGGTGATCCCAGATCCTGCCTAGTTGACAACAGAGACCCCAGAAAGAGTACTGCCCTAATTTATGGGACTCAAGTTCAGGAGGCTGAGGGATGTCCACTCTTTAAAAAAAAAAATAGAGGACCAGCCTCCAGCAGCACAGGGCTCAATGGGGATCCACAGAATCGGTGAACGAGGACAAACAAGATACACATGAGGAGGTTTCTGAGGGCCAAAGCTTGGTTGGTCATTTTATTATTCTTATTGTTGCTTGTTCTACTCCACTCTTCAGATGTTTCCCTTCTGTCTATTTCCTAACTTTCCTTCTACATCTTTCCCGGTGTTTCCCTTCTGTCTATTTCCTAACTTTCCTTCTACATCTTTCCTGGTGCTTTCCTTTTCTCATTCTTGATGTTTTCCTTCTGACTTAATTTTTTTCCCTCACAGCTTATATACCCTAGCAAAATCTTTCAAGTAATATAAAAATTACAATGTGGTTACATTCTATTTTTCAAGTGGATGATTATAATGAATACAGGTTAAAAAAACATGTTTTCCATTTCTCTTACATGATTAAAACAAAGTCATTCCAAGAATCCACGTACATTCACATCTAAGTAACTTGCTACAGAACAGAGTGTGAGCAAGCAGGGTATTTTTCTCAGCCAGTTCTTTTACTGGCAAGCTGCACATTGTGGTTACAAAGAAAAAAATCAATCACTTTATTGCTATCTTGAGAGATAATCTTATAAAGAGTCTTAAAAGAATCACAAAACTTAAACTTTTATATATGAAAAACAATCAGTCAGCTCTGCTTTAAATCTTTTTTTTTTTTTTTTTTTTTTGGTTTTTCGAGACAGGGTTTCTCTGTGTAGCTTTGCGCCTTTCCTGGAGCTCACTTGGTAGCCCAGGCTGGCCTCGAACTCAGAGATCCGCCTGCCTCTGCCTCCCGAGTGCTGGGATTAAAGGCGTGCGCCACCAATGCCCGGCATCTGCTTTAAATCTTTAGGGTGCATATCCAACAGTTTTTATATCAGGAAGTTGAGGGCAGAAATAGGTACAAGGAATTAATCATCATCTTGGATCACCAACCAATCCTAGCAAGAAAGCCATGTCAGCTAATGATAATTGGACTGCTTTGTTCTTGTTCCCTGGCCTTAACGAGTCCCTCGCTCAGCTATGTGCCTTTCTAAAACTTTAGATTGTCTTCTTGGGTTTTTCACCTCAAAGCTATTTAACAAAGACATCTTAGTCTAACCTTAAGTTATTTTCAAACTTTCAAAGCTTTGTTTCAGCTGTGATGCACTCCAAAACCAACATTAAGATTAGAAGAACTTAAGCTAGCTGGTCTACTGGGACTCAATTGTTTTTTTTTTTCTTTTCTTTTTTTTTTCTTTTTTGGTTTTTTGAGACAGGGTTTCTCTGTGTAGCTTTGTGCCTTTCCTGGAACTCACTTTGTAGCCCAGGCTGGCCTCAAACTCACAGAGATCTGCCTGCCTCTGCCTCCCAAGTGCTGGGGTCAACAGCATGCGCCACTACACCTGGCTTTTTTTTTTTTTTTAAAGAGAGTACATTATAACGTTCTTTGTATCTTAACATGTGACAATTTTTTTCATTTTTATTCATTCATATGTGTGCCTATGTGTCCAAAAGGGAGCATTGGGTTTGTTATTATTCCTAGCCACTTCTGGAGTCACATGACCATGAATGCGCTGTCAGTAGTCAGGCAAAATGCTTAGTCACTCCAGGGTCTTACGTCCCACATAATCCATGCACAGCAGCATGGTCATGTAATCTGCACACATAATCTATGTGAATGTGTGGTGTAACTACATAGCTACTAGCTATGTAAGCCCATATGCGCATGCCATATATCAACCTACAGGGTCCATTCTTCACACCGCCACACATAGCAATCATGCTTTGGAGAAAGGGACCCCCAGACTTTCTGAGAATTGATGACTGCAGGTCTGAACTGACATAGCCAGGATTCAAAGTGCCAGCATGGTCCTTTTAGAGTGAGAAGGTATATGTTAGCCAGATGATCTACACATGGCCTCTGAAAGTGCGCATGGAATGAACAGACATGCTTGCTTGGTTATTGAAAGAGCCATCACATCAGTTCCCAGCATGCAGGGTGAATGAAAATAAAAGCATGCTTCTGAGACTGCTGCCACTTAGCCCAGCCAGCTAAGATAATAAACTAAGAACACATCTGGCAGGGCCTGATGGCACAGCCTTGTAATCACAGATACTCAAAAGACTGAGGCAGGAGGATCACAAATCCAAGGACTGCCTGAGCAGCTATAGAGAGATCCTGTCTCAGATAATTATTCAGTGGTAGAGCTCTCACATAGCACGCATGAGACCCTAGGTTCAATCCCCAGCACCGAGTAAATAAGTAAATAAATAACATGTCTGAGGGCTGCGTGTATAGCTCAGTGATAGAGCACATGCTTAACAAAGGAGTAGGGGCCACTATTAAATCTGAATTTTTTCTCTCTGTACCCATTCCAAGTCTCCCCATCATTCTGTTTGTTATTCCCTTTGGGGACTAAATCCAAATTTAATTTGCCACTCAGCAGGCCCTCGTAAATGCTAAGACACATCATGTCATATGATCTGAAATGCTAAAACATCAAGATTCCAAGACTTGAACCCAAGCCTTAGGATTCATGTTGAGGGCTCTTTTTGCCATTTCTATTGTCTCTTGTTCTATAGTTTAACAAAGACTGCACTAAGTGCCATTAAAGTCAGATAAACTGGGTGTGATGGTACATGCCTGTAATCGTAGTACATGAGAGGCAGAGGCCGGAAGATTGGCAATTCAAGGGTAGCTTGGACTACATAGTAAGACTTGAAAAACAAAAAGGAAGAGGTTTACGTTCAGATATTTAAACTAAACCTTGAAAGGTGCGTGTTTTGAGTATGAGGAACTAAGTGGGTGATGGGGTAAAAGAAGAATGTTTGATTGAAAGAAATGACATTTTAGAAAAAGAAAATCATGTGGACAAAAGTATCCATCACTTGGAGCCAGAGCATTGAAGGTGGTAGATGTCGGACTATGGAGTAAGGACTTGAAAAATCTGTCCACAAAATAGAATTCGGTAAATAGATATACATATATGTATTCTATGGAATATTATATAGTTTTCAGAATGAGTTATGAAGACTAGTAGACATTATGGGAAAATATTTACCATAAACACCCTGAGTTTAGATAGCCTACTTAAGACTACATCAAAGTGCTTTGTAGCTGAACAGCCTCTCAGAAGGTCAATGGCGTGTCAGAGGAGAGAAAGCATGTAGGAAGAATTTTTTAAAGGTAGGATAAGAATTCAATAATTATAATTTCTAAGTGTGAGATGGTGAAAGTGGTGGAGTAAGACATGGAGGAGACATAAAGTGTCCGAATCAAGGGGAAAAGAGATTAACCCAGGGGAGTGCATAGTAAGTGCACAGGAATGGATGTGGGAGGGACTCCTGAGATGCAGCCAAGCTTGGTTCCTTGAAGGTAGAAAAAGGGGCCACAGCCAACCTTTGCCTTGCCCCTGAGCCTCTTAGCCCCAAGGTGAGAGGCAAACCTTCAGTCTCTTACTCCTGTTTAGTTCACTGCCTGGATTTCCCGTCTTCCAGCCTGTCCCTAGGCTGTGCTATGGAAGCTGGTCACTCTTCTCCAAGGCCTTGTTCCACCAGTATCCCTTGCTCTTTCCTTCAGGCCCAGTAAAGCATGCTGTGCTGTTTCTTCAACTTCCTCTCAAGCTCTGCATGCCTCTCTGAAAACCTGCTGTCCCTCTTACCTGTTTTCTTTTGAGACAGGATTTTACTGTATATCCCAGGCTGGCCTCAAACTCACTATGTAGCCCAGGCTAGCCTCAAACCCATGGCAGTGTGTTGTGGGATATTTGTACACTGTGTGAAGATGTATTGCTGTGATTGGTGTAATAAAAAGCTGAACGGCCAATAGCTAGGCAGGAGGGTATAGTCAGGACTTCCAGGCAGAGAAAGAACTTGGGGAAGAAGAAAGGCAGAGTCACCAGCCAGACATGGAGGAAGCAAGATGGGCAGTACAGAGATGAGGTGACGAGCCTCGTGAGAGAGCGTAGATTAAAAGTTATTGGTTAACGTAAGTTATAAGAACCAGTTAGAAACAAGCATGAGCTAAGGCCAAGCTTTGATAATTAATAAGAAGTCTCCACGTTGTTATTTGTGAGCTGGCGGTCCTGACAAGAATGTACTACTGCAGCAGTCCTCCTGCCTCAGCCATCAGAGTACTGGAATTATAGGCCTGCACCATCACACCTGGCCTTGACCCTCTTCCTGTTAAGGCAACTACCATCCACACAGAACTCTCCTCAGTACCTGGAACCCTTCTTTCCATGTCTACTGCTAACTGGTTACCACATCCCTTTCACTTTACTCGGGAGATCACTTGCAGCTTCACACCTCCCGTTGTCTTAGTTAGGGTTTTTATTGCTGGGAAGAGACACCATGACCATGGCAACTCTTATAAAGGAAAAACATTTAATTGACATGGCAGCTTACAGTTTCAGAGGTCTAGTCCGTTATCATCATGATGGGGAGCATGGTGGCGAGCAGGCAGATGTAGTGCTGGAGGAGTAGCTGAGAGTCCTACACCTTACAGGCAACAGGAAGTTGACTGAGACACTGGGCAGTATCCTGAGCAAAGGAACATCAAAGCCCACCCCCACAGTGACACGCTTCCTCTAACCAGGCCATACCCATTCTAACAAAGCCACACCTGCTAATAGTGCCACATTCCCTATAAGATTATGGGGGCCAGTTACATTCAAACTACCATGTTCTTTATGTCCACGGTCACGGTTTAAGTCTCAGGCACAGTTTCTCTTGCCTGAAAAAGTAGCTTTGCTGTCTTCTGGATTCTGCTGTCACCTCCATCTGCCTCCCCTATGTGTCATTACTAAGGGGGTCTTTCAAAAGAGCATGTTCCGCATCACTTCCCCACTCCAAGTCCCTCTAAGGGCTCTTGGGACCAAGTTTAAGTTTTCTAGATTGGCATCTCTTGTTCTTCCTAATCATCCTCATCTCTCGCCACTGGAAGAGCTTGGGTTTCAAACCTGACTTGTGGGTCCAGGATGGTCAGTCATCTCAGACCTGCATGTGTTCCACATGTTTGGCTTTCTTCTTTCAACCTGAGACTACCCAGTTGAGGATCCCGCTCAGGTACCAGGATTTCTGTGATGTCTTCCCTGAGCCTCTCTACAGGCTAGGGCTACTTCCCACAAGCTCCTCTAGCGCAGGACCATCACTCTGTGCAGGGGTCGTGAACAGTTCCACATCTAATTTCCTATACACAAGTGTCCTTGTGATCTTTACCTGTTTTTCTTTGCATCCTCAGCATCTCTGGAACTTGCTATGTAGACCAGGCTGGCCTCAAACTCTGCCTCTGCTTCCTGAGTACTAGGATTAAAGGCGTGCACCATCGTGCCCAGCTTCCCACTCCCCCTTTTTAAAGAGCAGAGCAAACATAGATTTGTGAAGAAGTGAGAAAGAACTCCTGAACGTGGAAAGGGCTCCAAGGGAGAAATGCCCATTTAATGTTTCCTGAAGCCGCTGCCAAGGGAGGTGTATTTATTTTGAGATACCCTGTAGGTATCCTCCTGTAGGAAATCCTCCTAGTGCATAACTTAAGTCAGGGTTTCTGCAGAGTCCTGCTTTTGGACAGCCTGGGCTGGCTTTCCTTCACTTGTTTCATCCCTTCAGTGTGAAGACTCCAGACCTAGCTGTCTTTGTAACAGTTCCCTTCCCCCAGAACATTCGATTTTCTCAGAGGCTCCTTGGATTATAAGGAAGGGTCCTTCTTATGCTTGGGTGGCTTCACAGCTCTCATGCTCGCCTTACTGAAAGGAGACACCGCTATGGCTGCAGCTCTCTTAACTGGTCACAAGTTATGTTCCATGTTTTTATATGATTTAAAAATATTCTTATTTTTTATCATTTTCCCCCCTTTTTTTTCCCCTTTAGAATGAATTAGTTGACTTGCTGAGCATGTCAATCTCAGCTGACCCAGTGTTGTCCGGGTGGGTCTCCTCTTCACCTTGCACCTTACCTGTCCAGAGCCCTCCAAGCTCTTAAGCCTGTCATCCACCCAGCCATGTCATGTGACCCTCCTCCCCAAAGACAGTAGTTGTCTGAACCCCTAGGAGAGGTTCTGGTGAACCTCTCCTTGTCCAACTGTTCCAAGGCTCAGCAAACACCACATTTTCTGTTTCCGAGTTCAGATAGGCCCTGCCTTATAGAGTTCTCCAGCAAAGACAGACGTGGTGACAGCTTGCCTCCGTCAGCGTGTCTTTCAGAACCGGTTACGCACTTGGCACAAACTCGCGCTTGCACCTGACTGACTGGCTTTGTGAGAGAAAACGATGTCCACCAACAGAGCATGGTGACCAACAGCTATTGTTGGGGATTTGACAAAGGGATGGAATGGGGTGAAGGCAAACCTGGAGGCGGGAAACCAAGCAGGATAGAACGTCAACAGGTCACATGTTAGGTGTGCAAGCACAGGGACCTGAGTCACACTCCTAGACCACATTTTTAAAAATCCGAGCACAGTGCTGCACGCTTATAGTCTCGGCACTGTAGAGATGGAGACAGGAGGATTCCTGGGGCTCACTGGCCAACCAGCCTACCCTATTTGGTAAGTTCTAGACCAATGAGAGACCCTGTGTCCTAAAACAACATGCATGACTCCTGGGAAGGGACACCCAAGCTTGTCCTCCACCTTAGATACTCAAGTGCGTGCGGGGGCACACGCACATGCACATGCACACACACGTGCACACAATACAAATAAATTAACTTCAGGAATTGAGTATTTAATCATGTATTACAGTCAGTTCACACGGAAATAGAACATTCTTTACAGTGTCCATCAAGATGACCTATTAAGGTCATGGACTTTGGATGATTTTCTAATCTTGGTCTGTAAGAAAGAAAGAATATGATGTAAAAAATGGGGAGAGAAGACTAAAATAGTGAATATGGTTTTAAAAAAATACCATTATTTTGGCATATTTGCCTATCACTTTCAAGAAGTTGTCCTTTAGGATCAAACTATGAGACCCTAAAAAGACAAAACTTTCAACACATAATGTGTGGACCATCTTCAATGTGGCCCATCCTCAGTGTGGCCCATTCTCAGTGTGGACCATCCTTAGTGTGGACTATCCTTAGTGTGGACTATCCTTGATGCATGTGAATAAACTGGGCCACAGTCTCATTATATTTAATAGGATCCTAATTTACTTACATCAATTTTTAGCTTTGAAATGAAAACCTACAAAATCTCCTTGCAAGTGAAGAACTAGGAGCCAAAAGTAGACAGTGGGGGTGGGGGATGGAGGGTGGGGATGGCTCAGTGACTGAGAGCACTTGCAGGGACAGAGTTTGGTTCCCAGCACTCCTGTTAGGTGGCTCACAACAGCTCCTAACTCCAGCTCCAGGGGGTGCAAAGCCTCCGTGGTCACCTGCACTCACGTGTACATATCCGCACACACACATAGACATACATAAAATAAAAATGTATTTTAAAAAGTTAGACATCTGGGACTGTTTTTTTTAACCCCAAAGTTCCACTGTTTCCACTGCCAGAGACAACTGATCAAAATCAGCACCGTGATTTTGAGAAGATGCAGAGGAAGTCTCAAGCTGCACTGAAGGATGCACTGAGGTCAGAGCTCAATCAAGACTTCAGAGCTCATCATGGCTGAAGTCTGCAGGGCTCTGGAGTTTTCACACAGGACTTAGCAGCTGGGGAGTGCCTTGTGACCTCTTTCCCTGATTTCAAAGTCAATAAATCCATATAAATATGCCTCGCATTCAATGTAAAAATTAGCTATGTGATAAGTAAGCAAATGTCTCAATGGGTAAATGTATAAAATTATATAGAAAATATTTTTAAATAATTCTAGAAAAAAAATGCCATAGCATGTTTCTACAACTCAAAGAAAATCCATGCTGTTTTGGAAATCAAAATTCCTGCGCAGAATTAAACTAGTGTTTGCAAAGTGATCACATAAAATAACTTATTTTTTTTCTAAATCTCCAGTTTTGGTCTATGTACTGCTGAAGCTAGGACCCAACTGCGTACTTACAGTTGACCTAAAAGATCGTGTAAATATCGTGCTGCACTGGGCTACATGACTGAGACTCTTCTAAAATTACAGATTAAGAGTTCATGTTAGTGAAGGGAGTCAGTTTATAAACATGTAGAAGGTGATAAACACCTCAGCTCATAACCTCAGCAGTCTCTTGCTTAGAGCATCTGTGAGGGCAGGCAGCCTGGCCTTCTAATTCAGGCTCTACAAAAACTTTATTGTAACTTGGTAGGTAGAACATGCCTGAAATCTCAAAACTTGGGAGCACTTGGTGAAAGGATTTTGTATTGTAATCTGTGCTGTACAGCAAAAAAATAGCTCAAAAAAACAATCAACCCAGATATAAGACCATCTCAAAATAATATAAAAAACAAAACCTGTGTTTAACATAGTATCTTGCTAAACTTTGCAGGCTAGCTTCCAGAATAGCTGGGGGTTTTAGATATGTGCCACTGGGCATGGCCTACAAGAAAACTTTGATCAAACAACTATTTTATACTAGAAAAATATGAAATACTTCATATTTATCTTTTAATATTAAATAAAATATAAGGGGAGACATTTTTTTAAATGTATAATTTACTATATGTATTTTAAAGACATTATTTTTTTAAAAAGGAAGGGAAACTTACCTTGACCTTCTGGCTTTCTCTTTGGGCATTCTAATTAAATCTTCCAAATGTCTATTTCTCTCTTCCAAACTGAGGGAAGAAACAATTGCATTTTTACACAAAAAATGAACTTATTTTTTTTTTATAAAAACAAGGTGAATATTTTGTAAATTCTCTGGAGGCTGTCTTACTCACTGTCTTATTGCTGTGAAGATACACCATGACCATGGCAACTCTTATAAAGGTAAGCATTTAATTGGGGACTTGCTTATAGTTTTAGAAGGTTGGTCCATTATCATCATGGCAGGAAGCAGGCAGGCATGGCACTGGAGCAGTAGCTGAGAGCTTTACATCCTGATCCACAGGCAGCAAGCAGAGGGAGACAGACACTGGACCTGGTGTGGGCTTTTCAAACCTCTAAGCCCACCCCCAGTGACACACTTTCTCCAACAAGGCCACATTTCCCAATCCTTCCTAAACAGTTCCACTAACTGAGGACCAAGCATTCAAACATATGAGGCTACAGGACCATTCTCACTTAAACCACCAGAGACTGTGAGTCGATACTGTAAGGATTATGAGCTAAGGTTGTTATCTATAATAAAGCTACCCTATTAAATATTTTATGATGGGGGCGAGAGGAGGGAGGAGAGGGGGATCTGTGGCTGGTATATAAAATGAATAGAAATTTTCTTAATAATAAAAATTTCTTAATAATAATAAAAATAAATATTTTATGATCAGATTTTCTCATAACTAACATTAAATCCAAAGCTAATCATACACCATCTGCCCATCTCACAATACAGGAATCTGGGTCTTTTCTTGGCAATTCAGAACACTTGGTCAATTTTTCCCTTTATAGGTTCCAGGGCTAAAGATAAGAATAGATAATGACAAATCTATAGCATGTCATTTCGATTCGTTTGTTTGCACAGTGGGTCAGTGTAATGTAGCCCTGGAGTGTGTTAACAGAGTTCCTTATCTGGAGCTGCTTTACCACAGGAAAATGTGTGATAGTGTCCTGCATGGTCACAGAATTCTGTTGGCCTGTTAGATAGAGATTTTCCTGTTTTTATGTATTGAGAGAGAGAGAGAGAGAGAGAGAGAGAGAGAGAGAGAGAGAGAGAGAGAGTGAGTTAGTTCCAAGCAAAAGAGACATTTAGAATCTCAAATATATTCTTTAGGACATATAGTCAAGACACTAAAAAAGTTCAAAACCAACAGTACTAAAAGCTACAAGGAAAAAAAAGCCAGCTCATCTACAAAGGCAGATACAGCACATTAAACCTCTCAAACCAGGAAAGAATGGAATTAGACAAAGGCTCACACAGCACATCAAACCTCTCAAAGGAAACCCTAAAATCCAGTAAAGAATGGAATGGTATATTTCAAGTCCTAAAAGCAAATAACTTACAAATAAGATTGTTGTGTCCCACAAAATTGTCTTTCAGAACGGTAGAGAAATTTGATTATTTCAAGACAAACAAACTAAAATCATCAGGGCTGCCAAGCCAACACAGCAAAGGATGCTTATGTGAACCCTGAATATAGAGGAGGAAGAGTGGGGAGCAAGGAGCACAGGGAAGAATACCCTTCTTGAGGAGCAGATGAACAAGGGAGAACTAAGAAAGAATACAAAGTGCATACAATAAACCCACCAACCCCTAATATGAATAGAAGAGAGAACAGAACAAGTAATAATCCAATTAATCAGGAAAACAACCAATCAAATTACAGGAATCAGCACAGCACAGCGCTCTCAATAATAACCCTAAGTGTAAGTGGTTTTAACTGTTCAATTAACCAATTTAAAAAAAAAAAAAAAACACTGACTAACCTGGGCGGTGGTGGTGCACTCTAATCTCAGCACTCAGAAGGCAGAGGCAGGTGGATTTCTATGAGTTTGAGGCCAGCCCAGTCTACAGAGCAAGTTCCAGGATTGCAGAGAGAGAGACTCTGTCTTGAAAAACACAAAAACAAAAACAAAAACAAAACAAAGCAAAAACCTAAAACCAAACCAAAACAACAACAAAAAGACACTAACTAGCTGATTGTACTAAAAAGCAAGATCCAAATTTCTTTTGTCTCTAGGAAAGGCATCTCACTGGCAAACAGTTACAGACTGGAATTGAAAGATGGAAGTCAATGTGCCAAGTAAATGAAAGTTGCTGCAAGCTGCAGGAAAACGTAACGGAATTCAGCTACTATCACAAAAGCTACTACTTGGAAAAGTCAAGGACTTCTCCAAAGGTCAAGCCATGGCTTAAGAAGTCGTGGTGATAATATAATATAATATAATATAATATAATATAATATAATATATATATATATATATATATAAAAGCTGGTTCCTAAAATGATTTTCTTGTGTGCTTCCAAGAACTCCTAACAGTGTATTTATCTAAAATACCTATCAAGCATCCAAGGCCAAACGAAACAACACCTGTCTCCTAGGTCAGGTGGATAGCTTTATTTCTTGTGCAATTTAGGGTGACACCCTCCTTTTTTATACAACCTTACTAGTAGATCCCTAACTTCTTACCTAACCACTTCTCGGATTGTAGACTGAGCACATCCCCTTTTGGATATACTAACCAGTCATTAGCACTCAGTTGACCTCCTCTTTTACCACTCCCATTTTGGATTGTAAAAGAAAGCCTGGTGGTCACTGCCTGAGGAAAATTCTTACCTGCCTTTATGACCCCGTAGAATTCAAGCCTGGTGACCTTGCTGGACCGAGGGATTGCTATTGCTTGGGTTTATAACTGGATTGCTGGGAGACTTAGGAGGAATGTGGAGAACTTAGAGACAGAGAACAGAGAGGGATAAGGAGGATTTTGACCAGAAAGAACGTGTGGACAAGATGGAAGATGAGGAAGAGTCAGATGGGAAAGTACTAGCTGGGTAAGAATGAGATGAAAAGGACCTGGATGAGGCAGAATTAAGACGAGAGAATTAAGATAGAACTTGGAGCAGTAGATGAATATAGAGAGAAATCAGGCAGGAAAGGAGCTAGGCACGAGAACAGAACCGAAGCTGTGTAAATAGGATGTTATCCCAGAGGAATTAAAGTGAATGGACTAAAGAGCTCAGTGTGGTGAGATTCTATTTCCCGAAAATAGTCCTCACTGTTCATAGTTCTCTCTCCTGAGCCCCTGGGATGTATAATATTAAGGCTGGTCCCTCTAATATTATACAAGAGAAAGTCAAAACTAAGCTGGCAGAGCTCTGGAAGCATCAAAGAAGAGATGGTGGGAAGAACGTCGGTGAGATGGCTCAGTGGACAGAAGTTCTTACCACACAAGCCTCAACCTGAGCTGGATCCCCAGAACCCACCATGGGAGGTGATAATTGACTTCCACACACACAGGCACAGGCAAGCCTGTGCACATACATGAACACAAACTAAACAATCTCGAGAAAACAAAAACCCAAACAAATGTTAAGGATGTAAAGCAGATGTGTTTACCTGGGTTAGGTCATCCTCATTTTGTACCCTTAGAATGACGATTGCCATTTAGTAACATCACTTAGTTGTTAGAACATTTTCTTTTTCTTTTTCAATGATTTATTTATTTTTATTTTGTGTACATTGTACACTGCTGTTCTGCCTGAATCTATGTCTGTGTGAGGGTGTCAAATCCCCTGGAACTGGAATTACAAACAGTTGTGAGCTGCCATGTGGGTGCTGGGAATTGAACCCAGGTCCTTTGAAAGAGCAGCCAGGGCTTTTAGCCTTGGAGTCATCTCTCCGGCCCTAGAACATTTTCTATACCTGAATTTCTTCCTCTCTTAACATTAATAATCATTTTTGGAAAATAATGAGAACATAGAATGAGCTCTGTATTTACACTGTATCATAGAAACAGTTTAAGGGATTCTTGTATTCCCTCTCTCTAACTCAGACCTGATATAAACCCCAACACCCCAAACTTCCAGCCACCCTGTCATTTTATAACTCCAGATGTTCAAGTTGGATTTGGAATGGGAATGAGACGATTGGCTCTAGGCCCCTATCTGTTGATCTTTGTTTTCTGGATTCTTGTCTTCAGCTTCTCCATTCACAATCAACCATGCTAAGCCTTGACTACAGGGCTCATGGGCTAGGCCCCTCCCTCTTGGGAAGGGTGTGAAAGGCCTGAGTACAGGGCACACTCTGGGTTGTTCCTGGGAAGTTTTGTTGTTTAGGATTGCAAAAATAACTGTTTGCTTCCTTTTTTTTTTTTTTTTTTTTTGAGACAGGATTTCTCGGGTTGCTCTGGATGTACTGGAACTCCATCTGCAGACCAGGCTGGCCTTGAACTCAAAGATCCGCCTGCCTCCCAAGTGCTGGGATTAAAAATGTGCCACTGCTCTGGGCTGCAGATGATTCTTGAAGTGTAAGGTGAGACAGCCCCACTGGAGAAGAGGTCCATGCCCCGTGTACTGCAGTAATGCCAAGGGCAGTTCGTTGGAGCTGGCATGTTCACCCACAGCTGTCCCCATCACAGCGGTAAGGTTTCTCACCTGTGTGGGTTTGCAAGCATGTCTTGAGATGCCTAGGGTGCTGTTCTTTCCCTCTCCCCACTCTGGTTAGGGGGCCTCTGGCAGTGTCATGAGCAGGAGCTCATGGTGGGGGAGCTCTGGAGCAGGTGATGCTCTGGCAGGGGTAGCTGTGGGATGGCACCCTGGGGTAAGCAGCCAGCAGTTCCTCTCCACCCTGTGGAATTATTCCCCGCTATGGAGCACAAGTTGCAAGGGGAAGTCTTGTGCGCCGCTTCCCGTTGCTGAGCTGTGGTCCAGCTTCAAACTGGGCCTATCGGTCCCGCCAACCATGCAAGAGGACACTGTTATGCTTAATTCTGGGGCACAGCGTGGCCTTGGCAAAGCTGATGACCCACTGACCGCCATGCTCCCTATCAGGGCTCTAAGCTACTCAGCACCAAGTTGCCCATCAACCGCCCAGGAGCTGCTGAGTGGTGGCTGTCTGGCCACCAGGAGGAGGGGCGGTGGGGGTGGTGGCGACAAGTCCCTGTCTGCAGGAGGAACAACTTCGGATCCGGCAGGCATGGGGCACTGGCAGGGTAGTACTCCACCTGGAAGAGGATGGAGCTGAGGCTGGTAGGGAAACAGTGACCATTGATTGCTGACAGGAGATCCAGTTGGAGAGAATAAAGTCTTTGAACTCCTGGGTCTCCTTCGGGGTGGGCGGCCTGGTCATCACTAGCTCTCTCTCCAGGGCTGGGACAACAGTGGCTTCTTGTGAGAGAGCTCTTCCTGTGACTGGTACAGGTAAGGTGGGGTGGGGTGGGTTAGGGTGTGTGTGTGTGTGTAGGGGTGTGTGTCAGTGAGAACACCGGGCGACAGCGCCTCACTCGTGGCCTAACAGGGAGGTTACTCGAAGCCTGAGGTCAATGAAGATTTCAAAAAATAAGAAACAAAACTCAAGACCAGAGAGATTCTTTTTCTTCAGATTAAATATAAACTGGTGGTGCCTTTTTAGGAAGTTCGTTTGTATATCAAAATTCTCAGAAAAGCTGTAACTCTTTTTTTTTTTCTTTCGGTTTTTTTTGGGGGGGGCGGGTAGCTAAGGATCGAACCCAGAGCACTCTACCACTGAGCTAAATCCCCAACCCAAGCTGTAACTCTTGAAAACAGCAGCAAGGCAAGCAAGCCCCAGGTCACATGCCAGCCTGTGCTCTTGGACCAGCAGCGTCCCCCATGAGTAATAAAGCAGCTTATTCTGAATCCAGCCGGGGACATGGTTTTAGCCCATCCTAAATACACACCCTTGTTTTTCTATTTCTACGAGTCAGAGAAAAAGATCTTAGAAGCCAGAGAATGAAATAAAACATCAGTAAATATTCACAAAATTTAAAAAATTACTTTTATTAACTTACTGTGCAATCTGAGAATGGGATATCTCAAGTCTTTGGTCAGCACATTTGATAATTTCTTCATATGACGTTACCTTGAGAAAGTAAGATTTTTTTTAATAAATACAAGCATTTGTATTTAATTTTGATTACTTTCTCCTTTTTAAAAATCTTTACAAGTTGAAGTTTAATTATTTGAGTACAATAAATGAAAATCTTACAACAGACAAAAATCCTTTTCTATTTTGATCTCAGGAATATGAGTAACAATAGAGTTAGGTCCACTCATCAGGCTGGAAATGTGGGTCCCAGAAACTAGACAGCTCCAGTAAGGGCGCTGTCATCTACCAGCCTTCCACACAATGGTACCAACAATACAGGAGTCAACTAAGGATTATAGCCTATTTGATTAAAGTTAATGCTGCCTTTTTTTTTTTTTTTTTTTTGAGTAAACTAGAAACCAAGCATGGTTGGCCCACGCCTGCAATTCTAGCGCTTGGGAGGGAGGCTGCTTGGGAGGGAGGCTGCGGCAGTAGAATGTAAGATTCGGAGGCAAGCCTGGGCTACATATGGAGACAGTCTCAAAAGACCAAAATGAAAACAGAAAGGAAACTTAAACACTAAGTTGGCAAGATACTTAATTACCTTGAAGGTAAAGTAGCAAAATTAAGACTTTAAAGTGCCTGGTACAAGGTTCTTGGCCACTTTCCAGCTATCCCGCTAATGGGGGCATTTAATGTGCATTACGAGAAAAAAGGGACCAGTATAAAGTGGCTTGGCAAACCTCAGATCCTTTTGGCTCTGGGGTTCTATTAGTTCTGATGTGATGTTTGTGTTGAGTTTTATCATTGTTTGGTTTGCTTTTTATGCCGAGGGCCAAACCCAGGACACATGCTAGGCAGGCACTCTGCCGACTGAGCCACATCCCCAGCATTTTTTGATGCCTAGCATCATTTTTTGAAGGCTTTGTTTGTTTTCCTGTAAGAGAACTTGTACCTTATTTATTAAGCTGCCTACATGTCTTCGGTACTTGTTATTCTCCTCGATGAGTCTGCTGTAGTGATCTTCTTTGCTCTCTAGAAGGTCCCCCAGCTTTGTGATCTACGGAGAAACATCAGTGAAAATGTAACCTGGAAACCACCATGAAACAGGTGTAAAAATGAAAACAATCAGCTATATTTTAGTCCAATATTCTCTGAAATAGAGTTCTACTAAAGTGAGTCATGACATAGATGAGCTGGATCTGGGGTTAGATTGCATACAGAACACACAAGCAGGAATTATGATGGACTTTCGTTGATTCTGTTATTTTCTACTATGAGATGGCTTTGTAAATAACCCAAGCATCTGCTAGTACCTACGGACATCAATCACATCCAACTGTCATTACCGTCCTTTTCATAGATAACACATGCAGAGACATGCTTGAGTGTGAGTCAGAGCAGTGATGTGGTACCCTCCCTTGCAAATGATGCTCATTTCTAAGTTTCAGCTTAATGTACTTCATGGTCCAGCCTATGGTCCAGTTTTTGCAAGAATATTATTGAAAATTAAAACTTATACAGGTTGGCAAGATGGCTTAGTGGGTAAAGGCACCTGCAGCCACAGCTGATGACCTGAGTACTGTCCCCAGACCCACATGGAAAGGGAGAACCAACTCCTGCAAGTTGTCCTCTGACCTCCCTGTGTGCCATGGCACTTTCCATATCAATATGGTTTTACACACACACACACACACACACACACACACACACACACACACACACACCACTCTCACACACAAAAATCAATCAAATGTAATAAAAGTTTTAAATAAAAAAATTACTTTTTTTCTGAGAGTGGTATTTAGGGTCATCAGGAAAGCTTATTAATATTTTTCTCTGAAAGTTACTTTAATTTTCAAAGAAATTATAGAAGAAAAACTACAGAAAACTTCCCACTAACTAGCAGTGCTAAGAGTGATTTTCAGCGTTCTCACATTTTATTTATTTATTTATTTATTTATTTATTTATTTATTTATTTATTTAGTTTGGTTTTTTCAAGACAGGGTTTCCCTGTGTAGTTTTGGTGCCTGTCCTGGATCTCACTCTGTAGACCAGGCTGGCCTCGAACTCACAGAGATCTGCCTGGCTTTGCCTCCCGGGTGCTGGGATTAAAGGCGGGTCCTCCCTTATATTCCTTTTTCTGCCCAGCCATTATCACTTCCCGTCTCAACCTTCCTAGTGCTGGGATTAAAGGTGTGTGACTCCCAAGAGCTGGGATTAAAGGTGTGTGACTCCCAAGAGCTGGGATTAAAGGTGTGTGACTCCCAAGAGCTGGGATTAAAGGTGTGTGCCACCACTGTCTGGCCCTGTTTCCTTCCAGACTGGATTAATCTCATGTAGCCCAGTGTGGCCTTGAATTCACAGAAATCCAGATGGATCTCTGCCTCTGCCTCCTGAGTGCTAGGATTAAAGGTGTGTGCCATCACTGCCTGACCTCTATGGCTAACTCTGTGGCTGGCTCTGTCCTCTGATCTTCAGGCAAGCTTTAATAGAGTACAACAAAATATCATCACATGTCCCCTTTTTTTGTCTAAAATAATAAAAGAAGGTTATAACTAATATGAGAAAAACTATATACAATAAGTATAATAACTATATACAATATATACAGGGAATAATTACATTAACAATGTCCAGTCCCTTAACATTTACAGACTCAGAGAAAATACTCCATTATTTATCCTATTTTGTGAGTCCAAAATGTTGTACCTAATTCATTTTCTATCCTAATTTGTATTACCAACCCCAAACTATCTTTTGATGTCTTTCAAACTTATACATTTACATCTCTTTAGTGAGTTTCTTTCCTAAATTTGTTAACAAGGAAAACTATAATCTTCAAACACTTCAAAAACCTACAGAGTATGGCATTTAAAATGTTTTAAGAACTTAGACTTTTCTGGACAGTGAGATACATCTGCTCCTAGCAGCACCAATTACTTCAAAGAGGATGATGATGGCATCGAAGAAACTTGTTATGGAGTTTGCTTACAATGTGGAAAAGGCTAACCATTTGGGCAAGAAACTGTTCTTGCCGGGACTGCTTGACAATATGTTGTATAAACTGGATATGCAGGACCCATAGGAAGGTGACCACTGAACTTTGCTTAAAAAAGGCAGGATGGTCCTCTAGGTTTCTGCTTCACAGAAGAAACTGCCAGACATTCTTCAGGACACAGAGGAAAGCAACTGATGAACTTTAACATTAGGTGGAACAGTCCTTCAAATTTCCTGCTTCACTGAAAAATATGCCAGTGACTCTAGGCCAGTAGGCTGAAGATGGATGCCCCAATATTACAGAGGAACTTTGGGTGACTGTCCAGGCAGCCAGATGTCTCTGTCATTTCTAGAATTTTGGAAGTTGCTTACAATGCACTTCCTGTTTACTTAGGTAATATTATATCCTTCTGGGGTCTTTGATGGAGTTGATGACTAGATAGTCACAGCTTTCCTTAGTTATGATAAAAGGTAAATTAGATATAAAACTTTAGACTCACAAAAATAGGATAGATGATAGAATATTTTCTTTAATTTTGCCAAAATACAAATAGACTAGATATTGTAACTGTAATTCTTGCTTGATAACTGTTTTGTTATATGTAATTTTACTATGTTAAATTTAAAACCTTTCTTTTTGATTAGACAGAAAAGGAATTGTTGTGGGATGGTCTTTCTATATGCTGTGAATATGTGTTGCTTCCATTGGTTAATAAATAAAGCTGCTTTGGCCTTTGGTAAGTCAGGATAAGAGCCAGACAGGAAATTCAAGCAGAGCTACAGAGAGAAGAAGGGCAGAGTCAGGGCAGACGCCAATCTGCCTCCCAAGGATCAACATGCCAACAGACTGGTAACGCCATGGCCATGTGGTAAAATAGATATTAATATAAATGGGTTAATTTAAGACATTAGAGATAGCTAGCAATAAGCCTGAGCCATAGACCAAACATTTTGTAATTAATATTAAGCCTCTGAATGATTGTTTATAAAAACAGCTGCTGCCCAGGCAGGACCAGGCAGGACTGAGAAACTTGAGTCTACAGTGGCACAATGTAATAATCTAACACACATAATCTATAGTGATAAAATTAGGACGGTTCAGACTTCTATCTTCATAGACCTTTTAAAAAAAAACAAAAACCTTTGATTGTCAGGGTATGGTGGCGCACGCCTTTAATCCCTGCACTCAAGGAGGCTGAGGCAGGCATCTCTGAGTTCCACGCCAGTCTGATCTATAGATCGAGTTCCAAGACAACCAGGGCTATACAGAGAAACCCTGTCCCAAAACAAACAAACAAAAAGAATCATTGATTATCATGTGACAGTGATACATATTTATGCAGCTGAATGAATGGAAAAGGAAGATATTATAGAAAATGAAATAAATCAGACCCAGGAAGTTAAAAACACTGCATGTTCTGCTTGATAGATAGATGCTTTTAAACAGTTAAAGTGAGTGTGTAGTAGTGATATCTAGAGGATGGGAAGAACAGAGGAGAAGACAGGATGGCAGGGGGTTGGATAACAGGTAATAAGATGCAGTGTTCACAGGAACACGCGCCATATTCTACAAATAATCAGGAGGGAAGTGGCCAAAACTCCAAACACAAAGTCATGGTAAGAAGAAAGAGATTTATTTGATTAATGCACATTGTATATGTATATTAAAATATAGTATGAAAAAAGAAAAGTATTATACTGTACCAACTCAATTTTTTAATTGTTCTGTAACTGTCTAAACACCAAAATCATGTTTTCATTTCCTCCTGTTTTCTTGCATTCTCTTTATGTGCCACCTGAGGTAAACTAAGAGTTATTTCCAACCACAGTCATTGAATGCAGCCATTATAGCAGAATACACAAAAGCTAAGTGTGCTTTACCCACAGTGGAAAGTAGTACATATTTTGGAGAGCTGTACATGGTGTGTATCTGTAAGCTCAGAACTTCAGAAGCTGAGCTGGGATATCGTGAGATGAAGGCTATAAATGACAGGCTGGAGAGATGACTCAGCAGTTAAGAGCACTTCTGCTGCTCTTTCAGAGGACTCAAGTTTGGTACCCCACACCCACATCAGGCAGCTCGTAACCAACTAGAATTCCAGCTCCAGGTGATCTGACGCCCTCTTCTTACCTCTGGATGTACATACACACACAAATAAATAATAACATTAAAAAAATAAATAAAAGGAGGGATAAAAAAGCTAGTGGTAGAATGCTTATCTAGCATGAGGTGAGCCTTGGGTTTAATGCCTAGAATTAGGGAAAATAAAAGCATGTTTATCTTTTGGCTTCTGCATTTTGAAAGACATAAATCTTATTAGTCTAAACACAAATCAAGTTGAACAATATTTAAATTTTTATAATTATTTTTAAAATTCCTTTTTATTTTTTATTTTATGTGTATGGATGTTTTGTTTGCATATGTCTGTATATTGCTTGCATGCCTGGTACCTGGAGAGGTAAGAAGAGGGTACTGGCTCTCTTGGAACTGGATTTATAGACAGTTGTGAGCTACCTTGTGAGTGCTGGGAATTGAACCTGGGTCCTCTGGAATTACAGCTTAACCACTGAGCCACTTTTCCAGCCTGATATGTACAATTTTAAAACATGAAAATACTTCCATACTTTTGTTGGTAATATTGCCACAATGCCAGTGTGACTATTTTAATGAGCAATTCTTTGGAGGTTGATAACTTCTTAAAATGTAGTGGATAGTAACTGGTGTAAAAAGGACCATAAGGCATTGGTCTATCTTACCAAGAAATCAAGCTCCTCATTTAGATTGTGGTATTTATCCAGTTTGACTGCCAGTAACACAGGTGCATCTCTGGCATTCCTGGCTTCTTCCGAATCAAAATCTGTGACCTGAGATTAAATATGTTTGCACACATTATAGTAATTACATACTCCTATCATTTTACAGTATCATTTTAACTTGGGAATCAAAGAAAGAGGGCTGGAGAGATGGCTCAGCAGTTAAGAGAATTTGTTGATCTTTCAGAGGTCCTAGGTTCAGTTCCCAACACCACATGATGGCCTCACAAACATCTGTAATTCCAGTTCCACGGGAGCTGATGCCCTCTTCTGGCCTCCTCAGGCACTGCATTCACTTGGTGCATCTACAGGCAGGCAAAACACTCACACATAATTTTCTTTTTTTAAGGCTCAAAGATTAAGGATTGAGTGACATGAGACTGGATTCATATAAGTATAGAATCTGCTGGGCGTTGGTGGCACACACCTTTAATCCAAGCACTTGGGAGGCAGAGGCAGGAGGATCTCTGTGAGTTTGAGGCCAGTCTAGTCTACAGAATGAGTTTCTGGATAGCCAAGGCTACTTAAGAGCTAGACTTCAGCAAATCTGCCAAGAGACCATAAATATCTGCAGTGTTTTCGCATGTTGAAGACAAAGCAGAGCGTGTTAAACTCACCTCAGTAGTGTGATCTGGAAGTGCTTTTTCATGAGCAATTAACTCTTTAAGAGTTGCAATTCTGTTTTTATGTTTCAATAACTAGAAAAAAAGTATTTTATATTTTAGAGGAAAAGAAATAAAATTACCTACTAGAACATTTATGATGAAGTCATGCACCCATACAAAGTCCAGTCCTTCATGACTAAACGATGTAAATGATTTTACCACTTCCCTGACCACGAGTTCCTACAGCAGGCTCAAGACTGCTACGCTTAGGGAGACCAGCTAGCAAGTCACCTAGAGCCCTGAACTGTATGAGGGTTCTATGACCCTTGCTACAGATGAATCACGGGGCCAAACTCTGTTGTTCACAGCATACCATTTAGAGTGAACACTTGCTTGCTTTCTGGTGTATGGAACTTTGGTACATGATTTCCCCAATAAAAATTCTATGGGCAAGTGGTTTTACTGAACTCCCCTGGCACATGACCCTTCACCCTGAGATCACTAGTTAGTGCTGGGGAAGTGCTGTGCATACTTTCGGGACTCCTGCAGGATATCTGGGAACCTGTTTCCTTCTGATTCAGCCCCACTGTGCCTTTCCCTGGCTGCTTTTACCTGGTAGCCTTTTGGTATAAGACACCATAGCTAGGAGTATAGCTGGATGCTGAATCCTATGTGATCCCTGGAATTCACGGTGGAAGGCGAGAACCAACTCCTAAATATTGTCTTCTGACCGCCACACATGCACCATGGCCCATGTGCACCGCCCCCAACATACACACATTAGTAAGTACAATTACATTTAAATTTTTGGAAAAGGCAATGGAGAAACTCTAGGTACTTCTACCCTGACCCTTCTTCCCAATGAAGAAATACAAGGTTTTGTTTTAAATGTGTCTAAGTGACAAAGTTTGAAGCCACTATAAGGAATGTCAAAACAAACTCCTCTTTAGGAATCAATAATGCCATGGGAAAATGAAAAAAAATTTCTTTAATTTTTATTACACTTATTGTGTGTGTGTGTGTGTGTGTGTGTGCGCGCGCGCGCGCGCGCGCATGTGTAGCAGTGAGAGGAAAACTTCTGAGAGTTTGTTCTTTTCTTCTACCATGTCGGTTCCAGTGGTCAAATCCAAGTCACTGGGCATGGTGTCCCTAGCAACTGAGCCTGTCATTAGCCCCTGTGAATAAAATCTCCCAATGCAGATTTAATTTGTAAATAAGTCAAATTTTGGCTAGTATGTCTACTTCTAAGAGGCATAATAAGCTAGTCTGGTCCCCAAGCACTTCTTAAACAAATCTGAAACTCTAGGAGCAACTGCTCTGTGATGTCTTAGCTATCTCTTCCCACTAAACTGAATCAGGTTTTAGAATAAAGAATACAGTACCTCTTTCTCTAAATCTCTCTTTCTAAGGTGAAAGCTCTTCAGTTTTTGCAGCATTATGTCATTAGCTTTCTTACTTTCTTGGCAATGTTCAGCATCAGGAATGACAGCATCCTAAGGATAATGGTTTGAGAAACTAGATTGAAATTTTTTCTCTGAAGCTAAAATGGAGAAGGAAAACCTCCTTTCAGATATAAGGGGCCAAAGGAGATAAATCATATTGAATCCATGCTTCAAATGCTCTTCATTATCTCAGAGTTAATATGAAAGCCTGCACGTGGATTCACACATGCACATACATTGCTATTAAGAGTGGGTAGGTGGGTAGTGCCCAGTGGTAAGGGTGCACACCCTTAACCCAGCATGGGAGGCAGAGGCAGGAGGATCTCTGTGAGTTCGAGCCCATCCTGGGTCTACAGAGCTAGTTTCAGAAAAGTCAGAGCTACAGAGAAACCCTGTCTCAAAAAACAAACAAACAAACAAACAAACAAACAAAACCAACAACAAAAGGAGTAGGTCGCATACTTGCTTATCCTCATCTATAATAAATGCATGCTTATACATTCATAGTATATTGATCCTTAGCCTGGCCAGTGTACTCACCCAAACTTAAATTAATTGCTACCTCTGACACTAGAACAGCCAGACATTCTCAACAATATTGCAACTAGGTAGTTCAAGAGTAGCCAGGATGAAGGTAACTATACCAAGTTAACCTAGAGGTCGAATGTGCAAGGCTTTGTGCTTGAGTTCTGCTACTTACATGTGAAACTTTGGACAAGAATTCAACTCTTCTAAAGCTTGCTTTGTTTTTCTGAGTTAAAAACAAAAGCCTAATATGACAAAGAATGATGTAAGGTTGATTCAAACATGTCAGGGACAGTAAATGTTTGAATGTAAGTGCCTCCAGGGATAGTCAGGAAGTCAACAAATACTTGCTGCAAGCTCATTATGGGCTTGACTCTGCATTGGGTACAGAACAAACAGAAGGTTTGCGTATCTAGTGGGGTGGGAGATACAGAACAGGCAAACAGGAAGTATTTATTTGGGATGGGGTGGGATCCACTGAGAGGGCTGATGATACACTGCTATTAAGACATCCAGTACAGCAGCAGCCAACAAACGGACTGAAGAAGAACAGCAGCCAGGAATCAGGGGAAATCTAAGCAACTATTGCACATAAGCAGTGTCAGGAGGGTGGGATAGAAAAGCTAGTAACCAGGAAGAGTCTACACCACATTGAAGTCAAACCTTTAAAAACACAGTTATGTGTTTGTCGGCCACCGCTTTTGAGATCTACACAAAAAGGCTTAGCGTGCTATCTGGCATTCAACAAATACTGATGTTCAACAATATTTAGCTAGATGATACAAAGGTTTTTATCATATTGAAAACACAGCAATGAGAGCAAGGCATGGTGGTGATTCATTTCACTGACTTTTCAAGAATCAAGAAATGGTAGCACACGCCTTTAATCCCAGGACTTGGGAGGCAAAGGCAGGCAGATCTCTGAGTTTGAGGTCAGCCTGGTTTACAGAGTGAGCTCCAGGACAACCAGGACTACACAGAGAAACCCTGTTTCAGAAAACTAATAAATAAATCAATAATAAATAAAAATAAAAAAACAAGAACAAAAACCATGGCAAGCTATGCACTCGTATTTCAGCTCAGACGAATGTCCTTACAATGGAAGGAATGCACAACAGAAGAAAAAGCTAATTTAAAAATCTAGCAAGTACATACCCTTTCATATCATTTTTGTTGAATGCAGTTGCTGCCCAGGACAGAGCAAGTATGGTTCCTTATTTAATGAAACAGGCTGAGAAAGCTCATGTTACTTGGACAAGTCACATAACCAAGACATGTGAGGCCAGGATTTGAAGTCATTGATACTTCATTTAAAAATTATCTATCTATCTATCTATCTATCTATCTATCTATCTATCTATCTATGTAATGGATATATGGGTATTTTTTTGATATTTTGTGGATATACGGGTGTTTATACAGCCTGCACGTATGTCTGTTACCCACAGAGTCCATAAGAGCAGTTAGAGCCCCTGGAACTGAAATTATAGGCAGTTCTGAGCCTTTATGTGGATGCTGGGAATCAAACCTGGGTCCTGTGGGAGGACAGTTCTTAACCCCTGAGCCACCTCTCCAACACTGTTACTTCATTTTTCATTCTACTCATGTACATAGGTCTCCCTGCCCCAAATTATTTTAAATAAGGCAAACAAATCATTAATGTGAACAATCAGTAAGAGCAGACTGGCCCAAAATATGAGACAACGGCTCTGGAAGGAAGACGTTCTAGATATCTAGTTAGTATCTTTATTCTTTATCACTTTCTCATTACACCTGACTGTATACAGCTGTGGGAACTGGATGCCAAAGACAAACAGTATGAGGCATCAGGAGAGTGCTGGGTGGCTGGAGGTCTGGCTCTGTCTTTTCTTCTCCTGTAACTTAATTCTGAGACCTTTCACAGACTCTTTCAGCTCACCCCAACCCCACTGGAAGAGCTGATTTATTTTTTTATTTTGTTTATTTTTTTACCTGACATGTGAGAAGTCCTATTGTCAGGGCCAAAAGACTGTGGATTCTAGAGGCCAGTGGGGAAGTCCTCGTCATAGGTGGGAGTTCCAGGGTTTCTTTACAAGGCGAGCAATCCACGAACAAATTAGAATGGAGCCACTTTGTACCCTATATGTACACAATTCAGATGTGTCACAACAAAGTCAAAGGACCCATATTAGCCTTTAGGTAAAATACTGATAAAGCTCTACATTTAAAAGCTATGAGCAGGGTTCTGAAGCATCTTTCCTTGGGATACCTTTATACTCTTAATGTTTATTGAGAAAAACAAAGCACAATTTTAAAAACAAAAAAATTGAGGACCGTATTTTTTACATTAGAAATTGTAACAGAATGTTTTAGAGTATTTGCTTACCAATTCACTTGACTAACAATCCATTATATCTCAACATAAATAGGCCTTTTATTAAAATTATGTTCTCAAAAATAAAAACGCTAGTGGAGGAGCAGTTTTCTAGTTTTTGCAGATTTGGGGGTACTGGGGGTTCAGACTCAGGGATTCACTTGTGCTAAGCAGGTGCTCCTCCTGTGCCTAGCTACAGACCCGGACTCATTTGCATTTAATTTTAATTCTATAGTTGAAAAGGCAGCAGGATTCTCATCTTTGATCCACATACCCTGTGGTGGTTTGAATCAGAATGTCCCCCATAGGCCCATATATTTGAATGTCACCAGGGAGTGGCCCTTTTTGAAAGGATTAGGAGGATAAGGAGGTGAGGCCTAGTTAGAGTAGGTGTGACTTTGTTGGAGGAGGTGTGTCACTGTGGGGTGGGCTTTGAGGTTTCCATGCCAGGCCCAGAGTCTTTCCCACTGCCTACAGATCTGATGTAGCTCTCAGCTACTCCTTCAGTGCCCTCCTGCATGCCGTTACACTCCTCACCATGACGACAATAACTAGACCTCTGAAACTACAAGCAAGCCCCAATTAAATGTTTTCTTTTATGAAAGTTGCCTTGGTCACAGCGTCTCTTCACAGCAATAGAATAGTGACTGATACACATCCCATCAGCCAGGAGAGCAATTACATTACTATGTTACACAGCTTCTAAAATACCACACACTTGAGAAATAACAATGGGAAAAGCAACAATGTCTTATGAGAGAGGTCATCAAAACTAGTATTTCCAAATGCAGAGCCAAATTCTTCACCACTTATCTGCCCCTGCCCATCCTTTAAAATTTTAAGACAGTGTTGCCAAGCCTGGCTTCAAATTTGGGATCCTTTTGCTTCAGACCCCAAAAGTCTGAGATTATAAGCATGTGCATCATACCCAGCAATAATAATGTCTTTGTTCTCTGCTACTAACTTAGTTACAAATATATATAGTATGCTATATGAGTTCTGAGTCTGACCCACTTTTCAAACTGATTTTTCCTTTTAAGAACATTCTTTATATCTGCTAAATGAATAAAAAATATTTTTATTGTTTATTACATTTCATTTTGTGTGTGAAACACATGTGGAGGCCACAGAACAATTTGGGGGAGTCAGATCTTTGCTTCTACCATGTGAATTTCAGTAACTGAATTCAGGTTCTCAAGCTTGATGGCAAGTGCTTTTACCCATGGAGCCATCTTGCTAGCCCCAGAACAACCTTATTTCTTAAGAAGTTTGTGTCTTACTATAAAGGTATGACTGGGCAAGGAATGGTGGCTCACACCTGTGATCCAAGCTACCAGGAGACTAAAACAGGAAGATGAGTCTGAAGCCATGAGTCTGAAGCCAACCTAGGTTACATACTAAAACTCTGTCTAAAAAAAAAAAAAAGGGAGAGAAGGAAGAAGAGAAGGAGGGAGGGAGGAGGAAGGAGTGGCAGATGCAGATCCAAAGACTAGGGCCATCATAACCAATAACTGCCACTTGTTTTCCACTGAGACTAGCAAATGCTTCCTGGGCCCTCATCACCACGGCTCTCATGCTCCACCCCAGAAAGACTCTACTGGAAGCATTGAAAAGACACTGAGACAGAAGGCAGAAGAAATAGCTACACCACATCAGTCGTGTCTTCATAAAAGTGCTTTTGACTTTACAGATGCTCTCAGAGCGTATTTTGAGAAAATGGACCTAGAATAAAGAAAAAGCAAAAAGAGTGGGAATTTGGAGATGTTAAAGAAATTCTTTAGTCAAGATAAGACTGGGAAATTGACTTCTTAACACTAAAACTAATGGGGAAAAAAAATCTATGTCGTGTTAAACCTCCGTAGTTAAACCACCTGGGAAGGTACCATGGTTTGGGAGGCACTAAACTCAAGGTCTCTGCTGAAGTCAGCCGCTCTGAGGTGTGGCCCCTGGAACAGCACCGTCCATTCCCCCTGGGATCTGCTAGAACAGCATGTTCTATATGGTTCTATATGTCAACAAGCCCTCCTTGTCATGCTGCACGTGTCCAAGATTGAGAATCACTGATCTAGGCAATTCTTAGAGAGCTCTTTAGTTTTTTTTTTAAACAAAGATAACAACAGTATTTTTCAAAAAATAATAGATTTACTCTCAAATAACACATAATTATTATGAGAATGATTCCATGACATGTTCACAACAATATACCAACTCCATTCAAGTTATTACAAGATGAAAATAAACATGGCTGGGTATGGTGGCACATGCCTGTAACTACTTGGAAGGCAGAGGCAGGAGAATCATAGGAAATAGGAGGCCAGCTTGGTCTACATAACAACCAATCAACCAACAGTTAAATAATAATTTTTAAAGTACACTAGACTTGTCCAATTTCCTAGCTCCAACTGGCTTGCTTTCTTCAGCAAGTTGACCCTTGGCATACACCACCACAGCTACCAGATCAGCTTTCTTCCTAACCAGCCAACTGATAAGGTTTTACTTTACCTAGGCAGTGCAGTGGCTCAACCCTGAAAATCTAACACTCAGAGTCGCAGGCATTAGCATCTTGAGGTCAAAGCCAGCCTCAACTGCATAGTTTCAAGCCAGCCTGGGCTACGTACCAAGATCCTGTCACAAACCAACCAAAATAGATTTGAGATTTTGTTCTACTTTGAGATTCATATACTTTAAGGAAGAACTATACCAGGTGTGCCCTGACTTGTGAAAACTACCCCTTCCTGGATGTGCTTTTAGGTATTTTGCTAAAACAAACAAACAAACAAACAAACAAACAAACAAAAACCCGAAGCTTTAGAATGACATTAAAAATTCAGTTTCTGTAAATGTGTTGATAAAAGGTTTTAATGCTGTTTTCTATGTTTTATAATTTTACAAGTAATATGTGCTATAGTTTTACTTTGTAAGAAAAAGAACAATTTTATTCAGTTTATTGCTAAATTAGATTTGAAACCATATTTCAAAAATCCTCTGGTAGTCCAAGTAAATCAGACATGCCCTACAATTCCCAACAAAACAAAACAAAACAAAACAAAACAAAAAACAAGGAAGAGAGAAAGAAAGAAAGAAAGAAAGAAAGAAAGAAAGAAAGAAAGAAAGAAAGAAAGAAAGAAAGAAAGAAAGGAAAAATCCTCTTTCAAGGAATTCCTGTAGAGATGATTCTTAGGAGTGGTCATGGGTACCCATAAAACTCCCAGGTTAATTGTCACCTCTACCAAAATCAACACAAGCCAAGAATTATTGTTCTTTAAGGTGAGTGCCCAGAAACCAGTAGAAACTTCTCTAAACTTGTGGAACATTTCCCTTTGTTTCTATTTTAAAAAATAATAACAATTCTTCCTACAAACAAGTACTATATCTGAGTATCAAGTCTAAATGTCCAACACTGACCACTTGAAACTTTGGGGATTGCGTTAGACACTCAGCATCTGCATCAGTACCTGGGTGCCGGCTGCTTCCATCACTTCCTCCATCTGTTCCCTGGACTGGATTATCTCAAAGTTAGTGGTGCAAGTTTGTGCCTCCCCCTTTGCAGCCTGCTGCTGGAGCTCTTCCTTTTCCTGCTTCAGCTTGTCGACCTGCTGCTGGAGCTTCGTACTTTTAGCTCTTTCGCTCTCACAGGTGAAGAGCAAACTTTTCACTTCCGCGATCAGCTTCTCAACTCTTGATTTCAATTTCCGTCTTTCTTTCAGGTTCTCCTTTTCCCGCTTCTGGAATTCCTCCTGAAAGGCCAAGAACTCTTGTTCCCGGATCTCCTTCTCCCTTTTCAACAAGCCCAAAGCCGAACTGGTGGCAATCTCCAGCTCGCCTTTCTGCTGCTGCAGTCTCTGTAGCTCTTCGTCTTTCTGGCTTAAGGTCTTCTCTATCTCCAGGCACTGGCTGACCGATCTGTTTTTCTGCTGTATCTCGGCCATGTACCTTTCCTGTAAACGGACGTAATGGACCTTGATCTTTTTAACCTGGAGCTGCAAGGTCTCCTTGTCTTTCTTGGATTCCTGAAGGTGCTTTTTGGCAGTAGCTGAAACCTCCTGCAGATCCTGAAATTTCTTGTTGATATCATTCTTCTCTAGGAGGACGTTGTATTTGTCATCGATTAACGCCTCCATGTTCTCCTTTAGTTTGTTTATGATGTCAACCAACACCTGCTGTTTGGTGACCTTCATCTGTAGCTCTTTAAGCCTGTTTTCTAAGTGCAGGTTCCTACCGTGGAGGTCTTGGATCTGCTTCTCCTGTTTTCTGTTAGTCTGTTTTAATCTCTGCAAGGCTTCATTTAAAGCCATGTCCTCTTCCAGAGGCTCCAAGTTTTCAAAGCTTAGCTCCCTATCAGGCATCATGCACTTGTCCTGAGATCTGCTCTTGAAGATGCCTGCTGGAGACCAAGATGAGGTAATGGCTAGGCTGTCTACACCGTCTTCTGTGACTTCCTCCTGGTGACTAACTGACATCTCAGAAATCTCCCCAGAATTCTCTATTTCTTTTGAAGAAACTTCAGGCTGTAAATTATAGTAAATAAAATAAATGTGAAAGAGTAGACTGCTGAATATAACTCCCAACAGCATGGCAAAGTACAAGCATAGACATAAGCTAGACATGTGTACCATATTTACTTAGATAAAAGAAAATTTATATTTGGACTCCCATCATCTTTTATGATGTAAACCTTGGTCACATATAAGGTGCTTTCTTTGGTTTCAAAATCAACTAAGCAAATGTATTAATTACCCTATAGACTATAAAGATCTTTAATACTTCATCCATGCTGACTCCTATGAACATTAGAGTGGCAGACATACTTCATGATTGACTTTATGCCCACAATACAATTTTGCTGGGTGTGTGTATGTAACAAAAGACTGCACAGTTGTGGTATAGAACACTGAAATGAATATGAAATTAAAACCCCTGTATGAAGTATCTGTAGGGGTAGTATTATATTAACTTAGAGATGCTGAGCCCCTGCATGTTTAATGGCTTTTCATTGCCCTGGGATAAAGTCAGTTATCTAACCAAGGTTCCCAAGATCCTGCTAATTGCTACTGATAGCATACCCTAGTACCCTGTCATCCTCCTCTTCCATAGCCCCTGCTCCCTGCAGCCCCATGTTTCCTAGACTCTAGGCTTCCTTGAGATCCAAGTAGGTATCACAGACCTCACAGGTACAGGGAGTCCCTAGATATACTGCTCCTTGTTTGTGGAATGCTTCCCAATCCACAGTTGTTCAATGGACCTTTATTTACCCATCAGAGCTCAGCCCAAGGACTACTTCAAGGAAGCCTCCCCACACTCTCTTGCCTGGTGAAATGCCCTCAGCAGAGGCAACCATCACCCTGTACAGTTCTAAGAGTCAAATGCACAGTGGTTTGTGTGCTTGTTTGGTTAATAGCTGTCTCCTTTACTAGGATGATATTTTCATGAAGAGCCATGTGTTTTTCTTATTTGGTTGTTTTTAACATTATATAACCATTACATAGCTGTCTTGTACACAATAGATTCTTGAGAGTACCTGTTAACTCCTGGGGGTGGGGGGGGAATCTAAATGCAATGGGGAAAGGAATACACAATTTTGAGAAGCCTGAATTAAACAGATCTTGGAAATGCTGGTTTCTAGAAATCAACATTCCAAGAAGTTCTCTTTCAAATACTGCTGTCTAATTTCCAAATCAATAAACAAAAAACCTGCTCATAGTCACAGACAGATGAGTAATACCTTTTCTTATGAAACTCATACTGCAAAGTGATTGTTTTCACTACTGTTGGATTAAACTCTTCTGCTGAGGTTGTTTATTGAACACACAGACTTTCTACTGTTGATGTCATCAATGCATTTAGGATATCACAGGTGACCACAACCAATGACACCTAAGACAAGTAAGTATTTGCTTGTCCAAAGAAGTCCAACAAAATAGACAAGTCTTTGGCTTTTTTGGTCACACAATTTAATAAATACCTCTGTACAACCTCCCTTTCTCAACCTTTCCCACCAACTCTTGAGTCTCAGCTAATTTGGTGTAATGCACCATGTTGGTACTACGCCATGTAAATATTAAGAGTAGGACGGTGAGTCATAATCCTTAGAGAAATAACCATTTGGTAGAGCTACTCTCTAAGTATGGACTGAACTTATTAGGAAAAATTGTATCTGATTGGTTAAGATCTCCCTTGAACTGACCTGATGATTTAACGATATTTGGAAAGTCTCAGATTGTGTGTTTGTAAACAGTAAAAACACCCCTGCATTCATTAACACGCCACAGGCTTTAATAACACCAATGTTCGATCTTACCTCCTCTGTTTCATAGTTAGTTCTGAAGTCAAGCAGGTCTAAGCAATTCTCACCATCAAATGCATCTTCACCACTTCCACAGACATTTTCTTTACTCAGAAAACTTTGAGGCTGACTGATGTTGAGGGTGACATCTACAACAGTGCTTCTAGCCAGTGACTTTTCCACACATGGCTGCGTCTCTCCTCTGTAGTAATTCAGAGAAAGACCTCGAGGAGATTTCCTGATGTGCTCATCAACAAGTTGGTCTTTATTTTCAGAAATGCTATCTTCCATTGGACTTTCTCCCTTATATGCATCTAGCTTCTCGCTGGCATCTGGTGTATCATTATATTCCTGGCTTTGCAACTCTGGCTTCTCTGAGTAAGAAAAATCCTCCCCCAGGTCTTGAAATGTCATCTCATCATTAAATGCTTCTATCCAGTGAAATTTGCAAATGGGTTCAAATTGTCTCGAGGAAGAAACTCTAGTGTTAGCTGGTTGATTCTGTACACTCTCTGAGTAATTCCCAAGGTTGACATCTTATTAGAAAAAGAAAGAAGATGATGAGTTATCATAAACATATGTTGTAACTGTTATACTTAAAAATAAATATTGGAATCTTTTAAGAACTGTGTGTTATTTCAAACAAAACAACTTTTTCTATTCTTTTTTGTTGTTTCGAGACAGGGGTTCTCTGTGCAACAGTCCTGGCTGTCCTGGAACTTGCTTTGTAGACCGGGGTGGTCTCGAACTCACAGAGATCCGCCTGCCTCTGCCTCCCGAGTGCTGGGATTAAAGATGTGTGCCACCACTGCCCGGGGAAATTCTTCTAAACTTTCGTATTGGTTCTAGGAGTTTGTAGGTGCTTATTAATTTCTTATGTAGAAAAATCATGTTTACAAATGATCACTTATCTTTAACTTAAAAATTATCATTATTGTATATGTATATATGTGTGGGAAGACATGCCACAGCACATGTGTGGCTCAGTGGACAACTCTGTGGAATTCTCTCCTTTCTCTTTTATGTGGACCCTGGGGATTGAACCCAGGTCACCAGACTTGCACAGCAAGCACCTTTATCTACTGAACCATCTCATGGGCCCTTGTCTGCCTTTTTATAATCCTCACACCACTTGCATTTCTTATTCCTGTGTATAATGAATTCTAGAGTAAGGTGTGCCAAATCTTTTAAAATTACTATTCTTTATAATTATTAAAACAATTTTTGGGCTTTCATTGATAAATATGGTTAGTGTGTTTTATGACTAACTCTTAACTAGCTTTTAACCCAGTATCAGTTTAAGACAAAATAAGAAATTTTGGTTATATCAACATACATCTCCTAAAATGCTTGTGTGGTATTCTAATCAGATTCTTTTTTTTTTTCGAGACAGGGTTTCTCTGTGTAGCTTTGCGCCTTTCCTGAAACTCGCTTTGGAGTCCAGGCTGGCCACGAACTCACAGAGATCCTCCTGGCTCTGCCTCCCGAGTGCTGGGATTAAAGGCATGCGCCACTGCCGCCCGGCTCTAATCAGATTCTTAATGCAAAATGGAAATATAAAGTACTCTTATTTCAGAAAAAGAAAACCCTAACATTTCATAGGATTACCTGTGGTTTACTTTAATAACATATAACATATATATATGTTGTTATACACACACACACACACACAATCTTAGTACCTGGATGTTATTGTTGTTATCACAGGACACACAGTTCTTCTGTGTTTTTTTTATTGCAGCAAAGGATACTTACCACCTATCAAGCTGTCTTGTGTGCTATAAATATCTTCCGAGAGTATGTGTGTAGACTCATTTCCCCTTTTTATATATTTTGTTTCATCCTGTATAATAATTTAAAAAACATTATTAACACTTCAAGAAAATATCAGCTTCTTCTAAAGGAGTACAGAATTTACTCTATACTTTTTTTCATTTTTATTTATTTTTTTTTTTATTTATTTATTTATTTATTCTATTATCAGCTTGATACGGTACAAATTCTTATCCTAATAGTGAAATGTTTCATTGAGGTTCGCCCAGTAATTGAGTAAAACCAAAACTTATTATAAGCCACAGTCATCCTAGGGTCCCCCCTGCTAAGTAGCCTCCCTGGTTCTGTGGGTTGCAGTCTGATTGTCCTTTGCTTT
>CABHPH010153036.1:0-50825 GCA_902168325.1 Peromyscus nudipes | reverse complement strand
ATGGGCTTTGGCTGGGTCCATCTCTGGTTCCCTAGAAAAATGGCCCCCATCAAGTTTTGCAGCCGCTTAAGTATTTCCCATCAGGTCCAATCAGGGCCAAACAAACATCCTGATGTAGCTCATTCCTACATCCAATCAGGGGCAAGCATACATCCTGACGTATTTCCTGCCTGTGAACTTCCCACCCACAAGTGATCTAGCACATCAGTGCAGATGGGTCAAACAAACTTGTTTAGGGGGGTGAAAACATGTGGCTTGTTATCTCCCATAAACAATAGCCTCCAGCATTTCCGGAGCTATCTGTCTTTGTGCAAGGGGCTTGCAGATGTGAGGCATTTTTGTTGGATCTCTAAGGTATAGTAATTAAAACTTAGAATGTAACTTTGGCTCTCACAGAAGTGCTCCCCCTTCCATTATCCCCACCCTCTGCTCTTCACACTGGGGAAACATCTCAGAGGGGCTTTGCTTTCTTAAAGGAAAGGAATGTCGAATGCTGGGATTTTCAGATAGTAAAGTGGTAAGGATTTTCAGACATGTGTGGGGGTGATAAGTCCTCTCAAACCATACACAAAGTATAGCCCCTGACCTTTTCTGCTCATGAACCAGCCCTGTGTAACCATGCCACACAAGGACTAGGAATGTTTGATTGAGTCATGGTGGGTGATATCTGAGTTGATCTGCACAACAGACTGACGAGGAAGGGAACTCTTTTCTCCCTCTTCCCTTCTCCATTCTACACAAGAGGAAACTGAAGTTCTGAAAGGTCAAGGGTTTTGTGTGGAAACCCAATCATTCGTTATTTCATTCACTCTCTCATTGTTATTAAATACTGTCATGATTCAGAACTCACTTCAGTGTTGGTGATGCAAATGCTATCTAGGATAAACAAGACCCTGTCCTCACAATCTCACATCTTCCAAGGGAACCCCAACTCCACACCCTTACAAATCTGGGCCCCATTAACTGCACTTAGTGGATTATAAAAATAAATGAAAAGACATGAAATTGGGAAGGGGATTCTGTTGGGGGAATATAGTGAGAATTGGAGAGGGGAAAAAAGATTATATATATATATGATATATATATAATTTTATATATATATATATACATATATAATTCTCAAGAAAAAAATTGAAAGAAAAAACAGTGATCAGGTAGCAGCATGAGCTACCAAGAAAGGAAAGAGTTGTGCTGCATGGACAGAGCTCTTTGTAACTGTCCTTGGGTGTCTATGACAATATTTTTTCCCCCAGTGTTTGCATTTTCAGTGCTGGGGTTTCATGAATGCTAAGTAAGCACTCTACCACAGAACTACACTCCCAGTCTTCGGTCCATGCCCTTTAAAGAGTGACTGGTGAGAGACAGAGGAAGAAACAGATGGAATGTAAGGAGAAATACAAGCTCGATGTTCTTTTCATGAAAAGCCCACTATAGTAGGCTGGTACATGGTCTGCTTTCCTCATCTCTGAATTTTCAGTTGTCGTTGGTCCTCCTGGACTCTCTTACACGATATGGTCAGAAGTCGATTTCTTAGGGCTGAAAAATGACACTTGGACCCCTCCCAAGGGCTAGCTCAGTTACTGGGCAAACGTAGGGGCAGCCTCACCCTGGTAGTGTGTTGGCTGCTGCCTGGGGAAAATAACAACACAGGCCATTTACACATTCAGGAAGCTGAAGTGTTTTATGGATACAGTCATCAAAAGCAAACAAAGACATGGTTCTGGACAGTATCTACAGGAAGCCATTTACCTGGACAACAGAAGGCCAAGAGGAAATTTCACAGTCTTCAAATATTTGAAGGACTGTCATGTGGTAAGAGGACCAGCTTGGTTGGGGGTGGCTACAGGGAGGGGCAACAAGGCCAGTGGTAGGAAATGAGAGGGAGGCAGGTGCAGCTTGCTGTCTGGCAAAAATATTCTAACAATCTCAACTGGCCAGGGATGGAATAGGGTGGCCTTCAGTGGTGATGAGATGCCTCCTTCCACCATTAGAAGTATGCATGGGAGGGGGCAAAGATCACCTTCTACCAGGGCAATCAGTGCTTTTGATGATTGATTCCTTTACTTGTACTTATTAAACTAAGGCTCTGTGGTAGAAATATGGGTGCTACATCGCAAAAGACAATAAACAGCTGAACAAAGACATAAAGATAGGAACAAGGTGTGATTGATATAAACACATAAAACTAAGGAACATGACAGACACAGCAACTGTGTGCATTTATGTGTGCATGCCTGTATGTGTGTTTCTGTGTGTTTGCATATATATGCAAACATATGTCTGTGCAATAGATCAATTGTACTTTACTGGATGGTTAGAGTAAGCATTCCTGAGGAGACAACTTTTGTGGGGAGGTCTGTGACCAGAAGGGTCAGCAAAGATAACGGTGTACAGGTTGGAACTAGCTTGTACACCCAGAACTAGAGGTATGGCCAGTGGGGCACAGGGAACAGCAGGTTGGGGCAGAAGGTCATGAAGGTTTTTACTGGTTATGTTGGCACACTCACTTATTAAGTAAGGGGTGGTGAGGAGCACACAGCAGGGCTGTATTTTTTGAGCGGAACATTGAACTAATAGACTGATCTTCATTTTTAAAAATTACATGTGTGTATGTGTATGTGTGTATGCATGCATGTGCACATGCTTGAGAGAGCCATGGTGCACATGGACAACTGGCAGTAGTCCTCTCTTTCCACCATGCTGATCCTGGGAATCCCAGTCAAGTCTTCAGGCGTGGCAACAAGGGCCTTGACTTGCTGGACAAACTTGCTGGCCCTCAGAAGAATGTTTTTAACCCTTGTGAGTAGATCAGCATGCCCTAGGGACATACCGGGGATCCAGTTATCTAAGTAAGTTCAAAGATTCCTTTAGTGGTAAAGATTTCATGGTGAGCTTCTCCATAGGGTTATGCATCGGAGGTTATGCTGGCCGTTGGGATTCTGCTAATGTGTTGTTCACACACCAGTTTATTAGACGAATGGTGGGTAAGTTTAATTCACTTCCGTGGTCACTTGATGGATTGTCTTCCATGTGCAAGGCTGCAAGAATCCACAATGCATGGAGGGTGAAGTGCCTCATATGGCAAACAGCAGGTACTCTATAAATAACCGAATAAACAAACAAATGAATATAGCAAACATTATACTGGGTGGCAGAAAAGAGATGTGTAAGAAGACGTAGGTAAGGGTTGCCAGCTTTATCGTCTCCCAGGGGTGGGGGTGACTATGGTATTTGCAAGGTGCCATTAGAAAGGAAGGAAGAAGTGGAGCTTGGTGATGCATGCCTGTCACCCCAGATACTCAGCAAACAGGAAGGTTGCAAGGCCAGTGTGAGCAACTTAGTGAGACTGGGTCTCAAAAGGAAAACTAAAAAGAAAGTTGGACTATAGGTCCAAAGAAGCACTTGCCCAGAATAAGTGAGGCTCTGGGTTCAAATTCCGGCACCTACACAAAAATATTAACTAATTAAAAAAGCAAAGAGAGGGTCGGACTTGTGAGTATAAAGGCTCCATGTGTGAGTTTGGGTAAAGGATTCCATAGAGCATTCCGGAGGGCAGAGAACATGGAGACCAATTGCAAAATCTGAGTCCTTTGCTTCCCAGCTTGCTGGGTTCTGGCTTCCAGTGACACAGAAGAACTTTGGCCCTGGCTTCATAAGGACAGCAGAGCAGACCGTAGTTTGTCAGGAAGATCCTGCAGCCTGGATGCCAGGCCTCCTGGCTCCTAACTTTGGCAAGAAAGCAGGGAGTTTTTCTACCATTGCAGCTCACTGCTTATAACTCCAAGCCTTTGCAGATTGTCACATGGCCAGATCACTATGTGCTGCAGCCTGGGCTCACCTAGTCAAATTACCACCAACTGGCCTGAAGCCACAGCTACCAGGCCCAAGGCTCTCCCGCCTCATTTTAATCACCTGGGAGTGGAGTTCTGGAATTGCCTCTAATCTCATGAACATACAGTAAAGACTTGGAATGGAACAATCAATCCTTCTCTGGGGCTGAAGAGTCATAATTCTGGCATCTGGAACTAGATTTAAATGTTTTGTAAATTCTAGGAAGGAGAGAGGGGACTTTGATCTCTTAGGACAGACACTGTCAGATGTTAACGCTCACTTCTTCTGCATGTTGGTACTGTGAGAGCAGTATTATTACTAAAGCATTCCCAACACAAGAAATAGAGCTTCAGCAGGGTGAAGGGATACAATCAAGGACACACGGTTTATTAAGTGGCAGGATTTGATTCCAAGCCTGTCACCCAAACTTAGGTCTTTTCTGGAATTTTATATAGCTTTTGCTGGCTACATGTGTAGCCAGACTGGCCTTGAGCTCACAGAGGTCCACCTGTTTTTGCTCCCCAAGTGCTGGAATTTAACCATGCACCACTACACCCAGCTCCCTTTCTGGAATTTTTTTTGTTCTAGGATTCTCCACTAAGCATGAATTACAATATCTGCTAGGGCAATTGGGCCCCATAGGTAATTGTTGTGATTTCAGGCATTTTGTGATGGGGTGATGTCATTCTTTAGTACTTGTTCCTACAGTGATAATAGCTGACTTGTCTGTTCATTGGAATCATTTGAAACACTTAGAAAAATTATTAATGCCTAAGTTCCACTCCCCATCAATTCAGACTTAATTCCTAAGAAGATGGTGCCTTGTCTTTTATCTATGCATACTTCCTAGGTGAGGATAGATGAGTGCCGGTCTCCCAACTCTAACCAGGCGGAAACAAAGAACTAAATATGGAAATCACTGAAGAGCATCCAATCTAGAAGGGTGTCTGCTGGTCTAGCCTTGGAGAAAGTATCCAAGAGCTAAAGTCAAATTGGGATCCCAGAGCTTATTTCGGAATAATGTGTAGGTCCCAGAAACAAGAGGCTTCAAGTAGCTGGTGTGGTGTTGAGAAAGGTGAGCTGCATATGGTGATGGGAATCCAGCTGAGGCTGAGGACCAGAGAACAGGAACACTAGGAGAAACCCCCTCTTTCTCTTGAAGAAGAGCACACTGCTGTGGTGAGAAGGGACTCCTAAAGCCGGGGAAACCAAAGTGACCCTGCACTACAGAGAGGGGCTGGGGCCCCCTTATTATCATGAACACAATGGCGATCTCTGGATCTCTGGAGCTTGTGATGTGACCTTATGCTGGACGAGGTCTTTACAGATGCAATGGTGGAATTTCTCAGGTGGGCTGGAATGAAATGACAAATGTGCTTTCAGAAGAAAGGGAGAGGGAGATTCGAGACAGATGAGAGAAGCCACATGAGCACAGATACAAAGACTGGAGCCAGCGAAAGCCCAAGTCCTCAGAGACTGGAGGAGGAGGAGGCCCTGAGGGACCCCTCTTTATCTCAAGGTATTGAAGGAAGGGGCATGCCCTGCTTTACTTTGTGTTTAGACCTTTGGCTTCTGGGTTTGTGAGAGAATACATTCTGTTTCTGTGGAGGGGGGGGACCCAGTTTTTGATAATTTGTCTTAGGAAAGGAATTCACCCCCTTTTATCCTCATCCTCATTCCAAGGCTGAATCTGTTCCTTTGAGTTCATTGCTGAGGAGACTGAGGCTCAGGGAGTTGGACAGCAGAGATTCACTGCTGACTGTCCCTGAGCGCCACAGAGACAGGCATTGTCCCACTGCATTTCTGCAGGAACCTGAAAACTGTACAGACCCAAGGGCCCAGCCTGGCACTGTGATTTCTGTTTCTGAAACTCTGTGTGTGTGCGTGTGCATGTGTGTGTGTGTGTGTGTGTGTGATATATGTGTAGCATGTGTGTTTGTGTTGGTGGTGCTTTTGTGTGAGTTGGGGAAGTGCACATGCTACTTGTATGTGTGTGGTTGTTGAAGAACAACATTGGATGTCAGTCTTACCTTCCCCCGAGTTTAGGGCAGGTTTCTTGCAGTTTACCACTCTGTAAGCCAGGCTAGCTGCCCAGTGAGCTTCCAGGGGTTCTCCTGTTTGTATCCTCTATCTTGTCTTAGGTTTCTGGGATGACAGATGCGCACCACAGCATCTGTTTCTTCGTGGGTTCTGGGGATCAGAACTCTGATCCTCACACTTGCACAACAAGCTCTTTATCCACTCACCCTGCTCCCCTGCCTGGTACTGTGTTTTCTAAGGCTAATTTCAAACCGACACCATGCCCACAACTGGCTTGTGACCAGAAAAAGCATGGTACAAAGGTGAAGCTTGATTTAGGACACTGAAGGTAAATTCATGTAGTAAAAAATTAGCAATTTCGTGGTGATCAGTTCCATGGCTTTTGTGTGTTTGCAATGCTAAGCAGTCACTGCCTCCATCTAGAACATTTTCATCTTTCCAACAAAAAGCCTTGTATTCATGAAACCGTGGCTCCTCCTCTTTTTTTCCTCTCCCTTTTGCATTTTCCCAGTCTCCTTTTCTCTAGTTATGACTTGTTCTGGACAATTTATGAAAATGGAATCCACAGTCTGGGGCTCCTTGCAATTGGCTTTTTTTTTTTTTTTCATTGTGCTGCCAAGTTGCTCCGTGCTGTAGCTGAATGGAAAAAATAAATAAATAAAAAGGAGGGCATGGATGCTTCTAAGGGGCGGAGGTTTTCATTAATTTTTTTAAATATATTTTTTTAATATTTATTTATTTATTATGTATACAGTGTTCTGCCTGCATACATACTTGCATGACAGAAGAAGGTACCAGATCTCATTACTGATGGTTGTGAGCCACCATGTGGTTGCTGGGAATTGAACTCAGGACCTCTGGAAGAACAGCCAGTGCTCTTAACCTCTGAGATATCTCTCCAGCCTGAGGTTTTCATTGTTGATATAAGGGAGAAAATAGGCGGAGGCGGAGACATGGGGGAGAGTCTAGAGTGACCACGGCCAGACTGTGCAAGGCTGTGTGAGGAGAGATGGGGAGGCAGAGCAAGGGAGGAACTGCCAACCAAGAGGAGCGGGGCGGCCTGGGACAAGAGACTTGTGTAGCCAAAATGGCTTGAAATCTAAAGGCACCAGAGAAGCTGAAGGAAGGGGCAGCCCTGCCTTGGGCTAGAGAGTTCAGGGTAGGGGGCTGGGTATACCAGCCAGGAGGACCCTATAACAGGTAGGGACTGAGGGATGCTGGGAGAACTTAACAGCCGGTGTCAGCTGTGATATCTTAATAGGCACCCTAGTTAGCCACTTGTCCCCCATTTAAGACTTAACAGTAGCATATATCAGTATTTCACTCTTTTTTTAAGGCTCAGAAATATTCACGGATATGAATTCAGGTCACCGTTAGATGTTTGCAAAGGTGCTTTGTGAACTCATATGTACCTGTGTTTTATGTGCACATAGGCTTTTCCTTCTCTGGCTGTGCATCCAGGAGCAGACATGCTGGATTGCTTGATAATTTGCAACAATGTTCATCTTTTTGAGGGACTTCAAGCTTTCTCTCACAGCTGAAGAATAGTTTTTTTTAATTTTATTTCTTTACCTATATTGATTTAATCCTCACAGTATGACAGACACTGTGCTTTAAGGTTTTATTGAAGCAGGGCAGTGGTGATGCACGCCTTTAATCCCAGCACTCGAGAAGCAGAGGCAGGAGGATCTCTGCGAGTTCAAGGCCAGCCTGGTCTACACAGTTCCAGGACAGCCAGGGCCACACAGAGAAACCCTGTCTTGAAACAAACAACCAAAAAGATTTTATTGAGTTGAATCAATGCAGTCCATTTATGAGAAATGTGTTACATTCTCTATCTCTGATACAGAAACAGAGATCAAGTGGCATGGAATATCTTCCCTAAGATATGCTTATCAAGAGAAGGAATGCAAACCCAAGTTGGTCAAGTCAAAGCCAGTTCTCTTAGGTTCTTCACAAGGACGATCTCCCATTGCTCCTCTGCTGTTTCTACTGGGATGTAGTTAACTTTGAAGAACAGGAGAGAGTAGAAAATGACACCTGTGCATTTGATGAGGTGCCTAGCACAGGCTGGCATAGGCTCCCTGTAAACATCTGCTAAAGGGGGCTAAGACTCAGGGCCTGCAAAATGGTGTCTGTACATACTCCCCCTTTTTTTTGTGGGTAAACCTAAGAGCTTGTGCTTTTTAGGCAAGCCCTTGGCCACCTAGCTATATCTTCAGCCCCTTACACGTCGCTTCCTACCCATATCTCTGTTTGATAGCTTGTCACATCTGTGGTCATCTTAACACAAATCAGAATTTGGCTACATTGACTAGTATGGCTACAGAGGCTTCCACATAGGCTTTAGAATGTTGAGCAATAAGGCTTAGACAGAGTACCAGCATTGGGGGCTCTGTTGTTTGCAAACCCCCTGTGGAGGTTAGTGAGGAGCCAGCTAGGGAGAAGAGGGGAGCCCCGAGCTCCTGCTTCACCTCAGGATTAAGAAGAAGGGAGGTAGCCCTATGAAAAGGGCTGGCAGGAGCAGTAACAAAGGGATGGGGCACAGTGCATGAGTGTCTCATGAGCGCGTGTGTGCACCAACACGGACCTTGCTCCTGCAATGTAAATCTGACCACATCACTCCTCTGTTTAAATTCCAGCATTCACAGCCGTCCCCAGTGAATGGTCCTGGAGGTTCCTGCCATCTGATTCTTCTAGTTTCTCTGGCCCATTGCTTGCTCTCAACCCTTCTGTGGTGATCATTACTGGTGATCTGAATGCTTCCAACTCAGTAGCTTCTCGGGCCCTCTGTCTAGGTTTGTTTGTTTTTCTTCTGGAAGAAGTTGTCGCTGCAAGTTTTCCTATGTCCTGCAGCTGCTGGGTCCCAAATAAAAACACAGAGTCTAACATTAATTACAAACTGTTTGGTCTATGGCTCAGGCTTATTGCTAGCTACCTCCTTTATCTTAAATTAACCCATTTCTATTAATCTATGTATCACCATGTGTCTTCTGGCTTTACCTGTGTTCTATTACATCTCAGTCCTCTGGTGGCTTCCAGCGTCTCCCTGACACTGCCTTTCTTCTCCCTGTATATCTCTTGGATTTCCTGCCTGCTTGTATCCTGTGTTGCCATAGGCCAAAACAGCTTCTTTATCAACCAATAGTAGCAACATATCTTCACAGCGTACAGAAGGACCATCCCACAGCAAGAAGTGTCTTTCCTTGCCCTGAAGGAAGTAAAGGTGTCACGTTGCACCTCTTTCAGTTGACCCGTGGGCAAGTCTTTAAACTCAGCAATGCATTATACTTGGTTTATTTACACAGCGGCCTGTGAGGCTGTGAGTTTCAGGAGGGCAGAGGCTATGCCTTCTTATACTTTATCTCTCCTGTCTGCCTTTTTGATGGATGGGATGTGGTTCAATGGTAGAGGGCTTGTTCAGCAAGCGCAAAGACTCAGGTTCCACCCCTGTACTGTAAACAAACAGCGACGAAATGTAAAGGAGAATACCGAGAGGACTGTTGAGCAAAGATGGGTATGTGTCAGAGGCAATACGCTCAAAATACATTAACTTACTATGAAGTTATCCTCATGAAACTCAGTACCACATTCAATAAGTATGTGCCAGTCAAATAAAGACCTCTCCCACGTATATACGATCTGACGTGACTGTGGCTTACTCCTGTGCTAAAACGTGAAGCATCTGGTATGACACGGCTCATCTCTCCCAAGCAATTTATAAGTAAGGCAGCACAGGAAGCCCATGGCTTAGAGAAGAGGGGCAGGCCTGGAGCAGATGAGGGAGCAGCCTCACTTTCTTACCTGAGCTGGACCCCGCTGACTGATGCTGGAGGCATGGTCCATCCATCTCATCTTCAGTCAGCAGGATGTGGATGTTACAGTGCTGGGCGCAGCAGCTGCCTGGAAATAAGAAACCCACCTGGAATTCAGAGCTTCTCTTTCCTGGAGTGAGGATGTGTAGGGCTGCTGTGCAGATGAATGTGAGAAGTGGAAATAACGACAATTCCTCGTGCATGTCAACAGCAGGCAAGGCAGGGCGAGGCGAGGAGCACCTTCCAGGGAGACATCCGTGAATACTCAAGTCTCCATATGAAGAGGGCATCATTCACAACCCAGTTTGCAGACAAGGAAATGAGTCCCGACAATTTGAATAACTTGACCAAGGAGTTTATACCAAGTCTGGCATGGTCACCCAGCCATGGCTGACGTACTATCCTATGCTGGATAATCATCACGTAAGCAGGACAGTAGAGCGGGGGCTGTGGGTTTGGGGCTCAACAGTGTCAATTTCCAGCCATCCTACTGGAGTTGAGGGGACTTACATAACCCAATTATAGGTTCTTAGTTGCAATTTTAGCCTTAATATCTGAGGTACTTTTTGTGTGTGTGTGTATGGGTGTATGTGTGCATGTGTATGAATGTATGTGTGTGTGTGTGTGTGCGCGCGCGCGCGTGTGTGTGTGTGTGTGTGTGTGTGTGTGTGTGTGTGTAAGTATATGTTTTCTTTCCTTCTCCCAGTTTTCTATTATTTTCCAGGAGAGTAGTGCAGCTGATTGCCTAATATGGTTCCACCCAGTGTCTCTGTGTTTGGAGAGGGCAGCTTCTTGCTGCTGGTTTACGAGGAAATGGAAATGATTGTTCCTGGCAGTGAATCAAAACCAGAAAAGAAAGGGCTGGGGAAGTGTAGAAGAAGAAACAGGTTCACAGGGAGAAGGCTGGACTTTGGGGCTCGCTGCTTGGGAGCTGCAAATATTTATGTGAAAGGGGCACAACGTTTGTATATTATTTGTATCCAGGCATGTCTTTGCTCCTGTCGACACGGATCGCAGCCAAGGTTCTCAGGAGAGGCACAAGGAGCCTGTAAGACTGCTAAAAATAAGGCCAGCCATGAGAGTACAGGAACACACTTTGTATCTGACACATAAATACTTCCTCAAACTTCTAAGTAATAGCGAGAGAGGTACAGAAACCTTGGCTGTGAAGAGGGAATAGCAGGAAGAAGAGAAGGGCTATTGATGGGGAATAGTAAGTATCTCAGGCTCTAGTTTGGGGAAAAGTGGTGGGGGCAGCTGGGATTTGGGGACTTTTATTCTTCACCAAGGGGGTCCTGAGGTTAGATGTGCCAGAGAGGAATGTGGGGAAGGAACGTTAGCAGCAACAATTAAGGCCAGGCAGGGTATTATCAAGTCCTGTATGGAATCTTGCTTTCAAGTCCTAAGGATGGTGTCAACGTCTCCTTCTTCAAACTGCAGAATCGAAGCACAAGATGTCTTAGGTGATTTCCCAGATCTTACTGCCAAGTCTTCAAGGGTTGTGCTGGTCACCCTTAGTCAGTGACTGAGAAAACCCAAACGTTAACTGCCCCCACTCAGCTGCATCTGTAGTGCATTTCTTACTTCAGGGATGCCCACCCGATCAATCGAACCCCAGTCTGGGGTCACACCACTGCTAACTGCCTTCCGCTGTCTGCACTTGCCATTTGTCCTGAGACCCCTTCAGCAGTTCATGTCCTCTCTAGTTCTTTTGTCAGTCTCTTCTGGCAGAGAACCAGGCTCAAGACAAGACCTCTCTGCTCATGGACTTCCGAGATTCCAGTTCTAGATTCAACGTGGCTTCTTCTAGCAGGCCAGAGACCAAGAGAACATAGTGAAGGAGGCTACATGAGCCAGGGCTGGAAGTGGTACTAAGGCTTCTTCCCACATTAGGTTGGACAATACTTGGTTCCAGCCAGCCAGCGCAAGTGAGGCTGAGAGACAACTGTCGTTTGGCTCTGTGCCAGAAAGAGAGGATTATGGAGTTTGAGACCTGCTGAGGCAGTCCCCAGGACAACACCCCATTTCAACAATGAGAAAGATGAGTGTTAGAAGTCTTAAATCACACAGCCAAGGTTACAAAGCCATGCCATAGGCTCGATGCAGAGCACATAAGCCTGTCTGCAAGTCTTCATCATCACACATAGTCAAGGTGTTGAATGTGTTCATTGGCAGGCAATGCTGAGGTTCCTTCCCTTTTAGGGATGGTGCTGCACCTCCACAGCCTCATGGATGAGGTTTGACATAATCAATGTGTTGGAATCCACCCCGGTTGGCTGAGGATCCCTTGTTTGAATTATAAAATAAACTAATGAAATGTCCTTGACCTCTTCCTTTGCAGGGACTACTTGAGCAGGATGTACCCAGATTTCATTGTCTGAAGCAAGACACCCGTAAAGATGGGAGTGGAGCAAGGAGGCAAAGTAAACAGGGTTTTCTCCAGTGCCAGGGCTTTCCTCCAAGGCTATGAATTTACACTGGGACTTCCAAAACATGCCGGACGCTACGACCCTGCATCTCACTCTCCTCTCAGGGAGGCTCCTGGTGGCCTCAAAATCACTTGTTTCTGAGTGAGGACACAAACATTTTCAGAAGAGCCTGGGTGTGAGAGATAATATTTTTGTTTGTTTTGCTTTTCTTCTCTCTTTCTCTGTATTTTGCTCTCTCCTTCCTCCCCAGTTAAAGTCCCCAGCTCCTGTTTTTCCCATTCCCCCTTCATAGCACCAATGCCCTATTGTCTACCCTCTCTAGATGAGGTCTTATTCTAACAGTGGTTTTGAACAAGTCAAACCCCTGTATACCCTCTATATCTATCAGCCTCTCTGTAGCCTTATTTTTGATAGTAGTAGGATAGCAGGCTGGGCTGAATTTTGATGAATACTTTGTGTAGCATAGAGTCTGTATATATCAGTCATTGTGGATACGTTACCAAGACTGAACAAACTCCACCTCAGCCAGATTCCCTTGACTTCCTCAGGATAATCCTTTCTGTAGTTTTAAGCCTCATGTGCACACCACTGGGGGCTTCTCAGGTCCCTAGCTTAGAATTGAGACTAATTTGGGAAGGTTGGGCACCAGAGAGAAAGAGAGAGAGAGAGAGAGAGAGAGAGAGAGAGAGAGAGAGAGAGAGAGAGAAAATCTCCATTTTGTGTGCAAAATTTAAGTGGCTCTCCCCTCAAAACTTGTTAAATATTTAAGATATAGAGTATATTAATGAAATACTGTTAGATATAAAATTGAATGTGCAAAATGGACATGAGGAACAAAGTCATACATTTTAAATTAAGACCTGTGCTGTTTTTAACAAAATGGATACACAAAAACCAAAGAGAAAACATATGCTCCTGGCTTCATTGGACATGCTCAAAAACAATTTTCAGTGTCTATTTCTTTTCTTTATTTTAGTTTTTCTTGAATAGAATCATCACGTTTGATAGCTTCTCCCAACCAGTGAGTCAAAGCTGAAGTATCTGCATTGAGTAGTACAATGTACCTCACAAACATATCATATGTACAAGTATTATTTGCCAATTAAAAATTCGTAAAGATTTTAAAATAATGAAATATATTTATTAAGAATGTCTAAGTGTGGCCGGGCGGTGGTGGTGCACACCTTTAATCCCAGCACTCGGGAGGCAGAGGCAGGCGGATCTCTGTGAGTTCGAGGCCAGCCTGGGCTACCAAGTGAGTTCCAGGAAAAGGTGCAAAGCTACACAGAGAAACCCTGCCTCGAAAAACCAAAAAAAAAAAAAAAAGAATGTCTAAGTGTATGATTTCTTGCTTAGTGTTTCCAAGAATCAACATCTGGAGAGCAGGGGAGAGGCCTGCCTTGTCTCCACCATTTCTGCCATCCCTTGGATGACTGGTGGCTAAGACTTGGAGACAACTCAGTGTGAAGGACGTGTGGGAGTAGGGGTGAGAGTCGGAGAAAGAGAGAGGGAATTGGATGGGCTGGAAGAGGACACTGTGAGAACACAGAAGAGGGATCATCACTCATTCCAGAAGTTTCCAGGCAAAAATCAGTTTAAGGATGATGTGTGAGCCAAGTGATGGAGAGAGGCAGCATCCAGGCAGGAGAACAAATGGATAAATGGACTTCTGAAGAGAAAACCAGTCTAGGGACAGTAAGAGAACATGCTATTCAGGTGTGGAAACTCCTAGAAGTTTGATATTCTTAGGGTATAGAACAAAGAAGGCAGAAGTCAGCTTGAATAGTCTTGTAGGAGTGACCGGGGAGATTTGTGTAATCCCTGTGACAGTTTTGTAATAATGAGCTAGGGGGGCAGTGTAATGTCTTCTCCAAGAGGGATGATATTGGCTTCCCTAAGCTTGTGGGGGCAGTGCATGGTGGGTTGTTCCCTCCCACCCCAGATGGCTGGAAGTAGCAAGTAACGGGGAGTCCTTGGTTCTGCGGATTCTGTAGGGACTGGAGGCAGTTCAGCAGAAGCCCAGCTACAGGGCCAAACAAGGAGTATTAATGCCACACTTTCCTCCATCAAAAACTGAAGTGCAACCAGTTCAGCACGCCCCTCTCCACCCTTTGATACACGTCCAGGGTTGTCACCTGCCTAGTTTAGTAAGCATTGATTTCCTTCTTGAAACAAATCTCAGCTAGGTCCTAACACCAGATAGAGCGTGTTCCTGGGCCTAAGCCCTGGATGTCTGTTACAGCTCTTTGGTCCAAAGTCACACTCAAAGCAGTGGACGCCACCCCTTTGTCAAACAATTGTCAGTCCCTGGCACTGATCTTGGAGAGCTTATCACACGGGCCTGGCGGAGCTTCCTGTCATAACTTTGCACAAGGCATGGGGTTATCTTTCGGGGGAGGCTTTGGAGTTGAGAATAGACCCGCAAGCCCTTCCCTGCGGCCCATTTCATCCCGGGATGAGTGTGGTGAGGAAGCCGAAAAGGGCCCTGCCCAGGTTGTTAAGGTTTCTATTATCAGCTTCTTGAGCCTGCATCAAAAAGCCATTGGGGAAAGGCATTTAACACTATTGAAGGATCCAGGCCCTCTGATTGCTATTTGCTATTGCTATTTCAGCAAGTTTATCTGCATCTGTAAACTCCCCAAGGTGGCAGCTTCCCACCAATGACTTGCTTTTAGCCACGAGAGCTAGAGAGAAGAAACTGTGCCTGGGATCAAGGCATTTGGCCATATCAGCCAGGCTAAGGGGACGCCACTAGGTCTGGGAGAAAGGAGTCCTTCTGTAATTACCTCAGTCTACTGTTTTCCAAATGGGGAGACCCCTGGCTCTTGTTTTCTCCAGCTGTGAGAGCGTACAGCTTTCATACTCATAAGTGGAATGGGAATGGCTTAGTCTTGTCTTTCAGGATGATATTGAGGCAGAGATTCCACTGCACAATGGACACCCCATCCCAATCTGGTGACATGCGCACATAGTTCTTTGTCCTGTGCTCCCGTGTCTCCTCCGGTCAGAAAAGGAAAAGGAAATGTGGATGTCGCTGGCATAGATGAAGTTTATAAATAGGACTCCGATTCTAGCCACAAATATCAGGTTTCAAATTTAGGCCTTCATAATGACATTAATTGTTGTTTTTTTTCCCCCCAAGGAGATCACATTTTTTTACATGTGCAATTTATTTCACAATTTTAATTCTATTGTGGAAATATAATTTAATTTTATTTCTGACACTTTCTTGGGGGAATAAAGCTAGGTATGATAAGCCTTGATTTGACCTCTGATCCAAACCAACGTCTCTAGACTTGTCCAAGGCCACCCTGAGATCTGCAACAGCCAGTCCTCAGCTTGCCCGCACATGGCCTCTGACTCCCATGCCTTTACCTTGCTTTATATTTTTTATAGCATTTTTAATACAATAAAGTAGCCAATAACTACTCCATGCTTGGCCCAAGAAACTTTAAGCCTGGTCATTTTCTTTACCAAGTTATCACTGAAATTTATTCTACCTTTTGGGTTTCTGGTGGGGTGAGAATGGTTGTTGCTGACAATAGCAGGCATCTTGTGAAGAAAAACGAAATGTCCTTTACCTTTTCAAAGAACACCTGAGTCTCAGTACTTATGAATAAGTAAGGAAAACTGACCTAGTGCTTAAATATTTCACCTGATACATCATAAACGTTAAGTACCAAGTGATCGATCGATGAACAGACAGGTGGTAGATAGGTTGATTTACGTCAGCTTTAGTTCCAAAATCTTAGTAAAAATCCTCTACTGTGAAACATTCTGAGGTATTTTGGTGCTTATCTATGTAAAAAGTACCCAACAGGGGTTGGGGATTTAGCTCAGTGGTAGAGCGCTTGCCTAGCAAGTGCAAGGCCCTGGGTTCGGTCCTCAGCTCTGGAAAAAAAAAAAGTACCCAACACTTTCTTCTCAATACCAAAATATACCGCAAAAACTTTTTAAATGTCAAAGACACTAACTAATGAAAAGAATATGCAAATTTGAATATCAGTGAATTAATTTCCATTTCTTTTTTAAAAATGTGTTTTTTTTTTACAATTTTACTTATTCATAATATATGTTGATCATAATCTCCCCATTAACCTCTCTTATCTTCCCCGGCTCCTTCAAACTTTTTTTCCTAACAAGTCTCTCTCATTCTCCCTCTCTCTCTTTCTCTGTATGCTTCACTGAGCTTAGTTATGGTGTCTTTCGTGAACATTGGTGGGAGGTCACTTATTTGGTCATGGACAACTTACCAGGGGCCACAGCACTGGGGAACATGACTCCTCTTCTCCCAGCAATCATTAACTTTCTAGCCCTCCTCAGGGAGTGGCTGATCCTTATAAGCCCCTTCTCTAGGCACATGGATTGTTCTTCCTTCCTTCCTTCCTTCCTTCCTTCCTTCCTTCCTTCCTTCCTTCCTTCCTTTCTTTCTTCCAGACAGAGTTTTTCTGTGTAAATGTTCTGGCTGTCCTAGAACTCTCTCTGTAGACCAGGCTGGCCTCGAACTCAGAGAGATCTGCCTGCCTCTGCCTCTATGTGCTGGGATTAAAGGTGTGCACCACCGCCCAGCTGGATTGTTGATGGGCTCAGCAGGTAACCATTGCTGCTGTGAGTTCCTGAGTGGAACATCCGTGCTGTCCTCTCTGTTGCCTCCAGCTAGATGGTGCCTTGAAGAATTGTAGGGCTTATTGGCAGGTAGATCTGAGTTTGAACCTTCCAAAATATCATTTTGAGATGATTGATTGATTTAATCTCTCTGAACCTAAAGTTCTTATCTGTATAAAAGGAGATTAATCATAGAGAAAACAAACTGATGAACTCAGTCGTTTTCCAAAACACATTTGACTGATGAGCACTGAAATTTCAATGTCATATATTCATCTACATCACATTCTTCTAATTTTTCTATATTTCTAATTCTTGTCTATATTTTTCAGCTCTTTGATTGTATGATAATCATTCTTTATTTGTGGAAACTACCAAAGTGGGCAGCAGGCCAGATCTGACCTTGGGCTGCAGCTTGTTCACCTTATTCTAGTTTTTCTCTCCCATTATGATCTACTCTTCCAAATCTCTTGTCTTCAGATCTTATTGAGACTGGAAGGGAGTTAAATACATTGGTGGTTTTACTATTCATGCAGCTCCAGCCTCCGTTGGCCAATGATACAGGGAGAGGTACCCATGAGTGGTGCCTCCCATCAGTCTCAGCTCACACCCAGACTATTTGGCACCATCTTAGGAAATATTGTTAACAGACGACTTGTCTATATATCTCATTTATGTAGGTCTCTTATTCATGTTTCCTCCTCTTCTTCCACACTGATCCCTGAGCCTGGAGGAGAGGGGCTTGATTAAGAAATTCCATTGAGGATTGAGTGCCCCAAATCTCTAAGGTGAGAGATGCAAATCAAGAGATACAAATCTCTAAGGCAGTGAATTCTTGAATCGATTATTATTCCTCCACCCTATGGTTTTGTCAATCATTCTTAGTGTTACTTATCTCTTTTCCCACCCTAGACCTCTGTATTCATTTCCTCTCTCCTTCACATTTAAATCTACTCTTCTGTAACAGCCCTTAAAATACCTTAAGATTTTTTTTTTATTAAAAATTCTTTTATATACAATATATTTTGATTATATTCTTTTCCCTTCTCCAGGTCCTTGCAGATCCTTCCCACCTTCCTATCCAACCAACTTTGTATTCTTTCTCTGTCTCTCTGTCTCTAGATGTGTCTGTCTCTTTCTGTCTTTTTGTCTCTTTCTCACTGTCTCTCCCCAAAGAAGAAACAAGCAAACAAACAAACAAAAAACGAAGGTCAAAACAAGCAAACAATAAACCAACAAGACAAAAAAAAAAGGCACACAAAAATCATGATATCTGTTTTGTGTTGGCCAGCTGCTCCTGGTTATGGGGTCTGCCTTAGAGTGTGGTTGAGATACCCACTGACACTCTATTGGAGAAAACTGATTTTCTCTTTCCCAGCAGGTGCCAATTGCAAATAACTTCTTGGCTAGGGGTGGGACTCTATGTCTACCTACCCTTCTCAGTGTTGGGACTTTGTCTGGTTTGAATCTGTGCAGGTCCTGTGTATGTCATCACTGTCTCTGTGAGTTCATATGTGCATCAGTCTTGTTGTGTTTGGATGATAATCTTTCCTTGGAGTTATCTTCCACCTCTGCCTCTTATAATTTTTCCACCTCCTCTTCCACATAGATCCCTGAGCCTTGGGAAGAGGGGTTTGATAAAAACATCTTATTTACAGCTGAATGCCCTCAAGGTCTCTCACCCTCTGAAAATTGTCCAATCGTGGGTCTGTGTGAAAATTGCCATATTCTGTATGAAGAAGCTTCTCTGATGAGGATTGCATGTTGATGAGGGACTCTGATCTGTGGATTCAGCAATATGCCATTAGGAATCATTTTATTGCTATACTCATTCGGCAGAATAATAATAGTAGATTTTCCTCTAGAACCCATGACCTATCTAGTCTCAGGTTCTTGGCCACTTTAGCAGTATCAGGTATTGGTTTCATTTTATGGAATGGGTCTTAAAACCAATCAAAAAATAGTGGTTACTCCCATAACATTTGTGCAACCATTGTACCAGTAGACCTTTCAGGCAAATCTCTATTGTAGATCACAGGGGTTGTAGCTGGGTGATACTGATGATTACTTTTTCCTTCTGTTAGTGTGAAAAGCATCTCACAATACCATGAATGCAAGTCACTGTGAATGCAAGCTTCCAGTTGGGCAGCAGCTTGATTGCTCCATGTTCAGTGGCTTAAGTAAGATGTATCTTCAGCAATAGGGCCTCATCTTCAGGTTGTAGAGGGTAACCAATAACCTTGGCAATAGCTTGTGGTATTTGGGGGTCCTTGAGTTGATTATTAATTTTATACTGTTTCATGGTTCTGAAAAAAAAGTATAGATAGTGTATAGTTGCGTTACCCACCTCACTTCTAACATTTACATTCCAAGAACATGCAAGTTTCATGGCTAAAATGTATAGATCTATATACTTCTGGTAACTTTGTTTAGGAAGAAAGATAACTCCTTGATGAAAGAGTGCTTGAATTTTGAAGTTAGACCTGACTTCTTTTGACATCTGTTCACTGAGCGACTTGAAACACCAAATCTCTGAGCCTCAGTTTTCTCACACAAACTAAGAACAATACAAACAGCATCTGGCTGCCTAGAAGGAGGGGACATGGTCCTCCACCTCTTCGTGGGAAATGTATTAGATAACATGTGACTGTCTTTAATCTACTGCTAGAGTGGTCCTGGAGGAAAGACACAGACCCCCAGCCCTACCTATCTGCAAGCTGGTTGCTGAACCCAAACACTCAATAAAACGACACACAGCTTTTTTCTTTGTGGAATTTACAGCCTAGGAGGAAATGCATACAGATAAATAAGAAATTCCATTGAATAAGGTTAAATACCAGATAGTGGGAGATAAGAGCGGAAGAAACTTTAAACCCTCACTTTATAAGAGGGGCTTCCTTGAACAGATGAGTTTTCTTCCTGCCTTTAAGGGTCCAGAAAAGTAAATGCCTGGGGTGGATGCTGATCAGATGATACTGTAGATGGTTTCCCTTAGGTAGGGAACTGGGGTTGGGGAAGGGGATGGGAGGGTGACGTGGAGCTGTTTGGTGCAGGGTGTGGCTCAGAATGTGCATGAAGGTGGGTTTGTGTGTCTCTTGATGGATTGTTTGTGGGTGTGTGGCTGTCTGATGGTAGACAAAGGACTGCTCTGAAGCAACAGGTGACGTTTTTGCCTCTGTGACTTGAGAAACACAAGCTTCAGGGCTGGAAGAGTCTTGAGGATGTCTAGCTAGCTCTTTGTCCTCTTCACAATTGTCAAGTGATTAAATGAGGACAAAGCCACTCAGCTAATTGGACTCCAGACTCCTCATCGGAACAACAAGTTCCTCAGTATAAGGCCGTGTAAGTTCTGGGTGAACTGATGAACTTCGCAGGGTTGAGTTAACACTCACTGACCCTACCTGACTTGGGACTGGCAGAGGAAAGTGGTGAGAGTTTAAAGAAGACTGAAGTCCATGCCTGTGAAGAAGGCTCAGGTAGGGTGCTAAGGACAACTTTAGAAAGGGCTAGTTAATTAGAACCTCTATTCTGATTATGCTTAATCAGAAGCAAATTCTAGATTTAGAAGTTTCAAATCATATTAAGATCCTCATATTTCCATTAAAATCAACAAAAGACTCCAATTTAGTTTGTTCTTTAGGAGACATCCTTTTATTTCAATATGCTTTTCACATGTTGAAAGCGTAGATTGGCTTAAGAAAAATCCAAGAAGAGAGGACCTCTGTTCAGAGTCAAATTTATGATGGTAGAGGTGCACAGGTTCTTGGCCTGGGGCTCTGACTGATAATTCTGTATGGCAAGTGCAGAGTAGACTTCTCAGCAATGTCCTAGCCTCTTCACGTCCCTGCCTATTATGTGGCCATCTGTGGCACAGGGAATCTTTTTGGCTAGAGACATGTGATGTCTGGTTCAGTCCCACAGTGTGGGAGTCACTTCCCACAGACAGCCTGGTGCCTGGCAGGTGTTTGCATTATGTTTCCACCCAGTAGGAAACACCCTGGACTTGCTCTGGAAGCAGGCAAGTCCAAAGACTTACTAGGCTGCTTTTTGAATGTTTTATCAAAGATAAACAAATAGCCAATACACAACACAAAGAAGTGCCTTTTCCTGTCTGAGAAGTGCATAATTGAAATAATAATTCAAATCAAAATGTACATTCTACAAAAAGGCCGTATAATTTAAAGACAACTACTTGTAAGCTAGCTTTAGAGTGCCTTCTCCCAGATTTATCTACCTTTGCTTGTGTGTGCATATGCACATGTATGTGTATGTTTGCACATAAATTCATGCGTGTGTGTGTGTGTGTGTGTGTGTGTGTGTGCACGCGTGTTACATATTCAGGGCTTGAATCCTGATCCTCCTGTCTCCAGTGGTACACTCTATCACTCTTGGCTGGATTTTTTTTTTAAAACAAAATTGAAAGCACATTGTAGAAGCCAGGGATACTAGTGAAAGTAGTACAGAATTCCTAAGCTTTATTCTATTTTCATTTCAGGACAAGAGGACTGCTTATAGATAGTTACTGTTCCGCTTAAAATGCTAACTTACTTTGAGGATGGCGAAGGCCCCTGTACGCCGACCCTGCTGCAGCCCAGCATCAGTCCACAGGAGTGGATTAGCCCCTGGACAATTCTATTCTCACCATTTGAGTGACTACTCAAGTGTTCCTGAGTTCGAACCCGGATATTGCAGAACAGAAGCAAGGCATCTCCACTGTGCTCTGCCCGATGTCTGACCCACGGAAGCAGAGTGTACTTTATATTACAGCCGGGGTAGTCTATTTTGTAGCATTAGAATCTATAACGGGGCTATCCAGTGATTAACCCTGAGGAGAATCTGAAGCCACCTTTTACCGTGTGGCACTGCCCTTCCCGCTTCCTTGGTGAGCATTTTTGGGTTCTTTCTCTGTATCTTACATCTTCTCTCTTCAACTCCCATTCAGCTTACGCACAGAACCAAACCTTTTGCAAGGGAAACAAATCCTTTCCCCTTTCTCCATCATTTTGGAGAACCACCAGTCTTATTACCAATCATCAACTCTATTTGAAAAACGTTTTTATTTTTCTTTGAGAATTTCAATGTATTTTCATCATATTCTTTTTTCCTCCCCAAGCTCCTCTCAGATTGTCCCCCATATCTTTATCCACCTAACTTCATGTTCCTTCGTACTCTTAAATAAAAAAAAGGACAAAACTAAAATGGAGTCCATTTCGTGTTTGCCAGTGACTCTGGTGCACGGGGCCTGCCCTGCAGTGTGCTTGACAAACTTAATGCTACTCCATTGAAGAAAATCGACTTTTCGTCTTTCAGCCGCTCTCAGCTGTGAATAGCTTCTTGACTAGGGTTGGGAATTCATGACCATTTCCTCTCCTTTTTGCTGAGATCTTATTTGACTTGAGCCTGTGTAGGTCTTGTGCACGCTGTCACAGTCTCTCTGAGTTCCTATGTACATCTGTCCTGTTGTGTCTAGAAGACGGGATTTCCTTGGAGTCCTTCCCTACCTCAGACTCTTAAAATCTTTCCGCTTCCTTTCCACATAGAACCCTGATCCCGGAAGGAAAGGGTATAGATGTCCCATTTAGGGCAACTCCAGTCTTGAATCGATATTTTGTAACTATTACCTTGAGCAAGTTCCCTCTGTCTTGAACAGGCAGGTATTCTCGTGTGGAGTCAGTACATCATAGGACTTTCCCAAAAGGCCACTTGAGCATTCCCGGAGGTGTGGAAGTGTCCTCTCCCTTTCCTGGTTACTCTCCTGCTCCTGCTCTTGAATTATCAACTGGTCCTTGGAAATGTCCCCCATTCTCAGTTGGATAACCACTCCTACCTGGTCTCCATTACTGTTTCTTCAGTGACCATCTCCCAATGTGCCCCTTTCCCCAGCTGATGTCTCAAACGAGCAGCTCTTGAGACAGAGGTCAAAATGTAACTTTCCACAAGGTATCTCCATATATAATGCTCCAGACTTAGAACTCAGAGCTGAGCTGAATGAATTATTGTACTTCAAATCTACACCCATTTGTCTTTTTTTTTTTTGTCATGGAGGTATCAGGTATTAAGTCATACTCCAGCTTCTGGAGCCAAAGAGACCTGAGTTTTAATAGTAAGTTTTCCACTTTATAGATGTTGGTTCCTGAGAAAGGCTTTTCAGTACTCTGTCCCTCATTATCTCTTCTGGGAAATGGAAATAATGAGGTTTCCACCTATTGAAAGCTAAGGATATGTTTGTTGTTTGAAAAAATCTTGCTATTATCATCAATAGTAATTGAAATATTTAAAAAATGCCATCTCCTTGTTGTGCATGGTGGCACTCACTTTTAATCCAAGCACTTGAGAGGAAGAGGCAGGTGGATCTTTATGCACTTATTTAGGTCCATCCTGGTCTACATAGTGAGTTCCAGACTAGCCAGGGCTACAGATTGAGACTCTACCTCAAAATTAATAATAATAATAATAATAATAGTAATAATAATAATAGTAATTTCCTGGGCAACACAAAATACTTACACAGAATATTGGGGAAATAGCTGGTTACTCAAATGGAAGCACTGCTCTCTCTCTTTTCTTTTTGGTGTATGTGTGTATGTGTATGTATGCATATATACATATACACATACATATGTACAAATATACATATATGTATGTATATGTATATACACATACACACATGTATGTTTGTCTCTGTGTTAAGAAAAACATTCCTTGTATATGTCTGTCATTTGCTCAGCCCTTCAAAGCAGAAGGCTTGGAATCTTTTACTTTCACTCATGTGTTCATCTAGTGAGTCTCTAAAATTTCTATTTCTCTTAGATGCAGTATTTGTTTTGAAAAACTGGCTGATTTTCCAGGCTTGAGTTATTTCCCCACTTCTTATTCAAAATGCCATGTGGCTGCTTCCCCCAAATCCTGGATGTGTGCGTGCCCACCCCTTGCTGAAGACCTCTCTCTGGCTGTCCTTGATTCCTCATGCCGATTCTCTTTTTCCCTCTGCAGCCACATCTGTCACATCATGTGTATCCCTTCAGCAATATTCTCCACAAGAGTTAGGCACCATTATAGCTGTACTGTGTAACTACTGCACATCTTTCTGGGATTGGTCCTGGTCCACTGACCTGGAAATCTCTCCTCGACCATCATTTCTCAGTCCAAAGGGCAGCTCTTGGGAGAGCGCCCATTTTCTACCACAGAGCCCTTCATGGCTTCCTCCGTTTTCCCACTGTGGCATGTGGCTTCCACCCTGGCCATCACCACACACAGCAGGTTCTGGAATGTGTCAGATTGTTTGTTCTTTATGAATTCCTCAGAAGAAGCCTGTCTCCTGAGCGGGTCAGATGGCTCGGTAGGAAAAGGTGATTGCTGCCAAGCCTGATGACCGGTTCAATCCCTGGGACCCACGTGGTGGAAAGAAATAACCAGGTCTTTAAAATCGTCCTCTTAACTTCACAGACACCCATGGCACATATGTATGCATGCACCTGTGATCACACACATACACACTCCAGAACGTGTATTTTTTTTAAGGAGTCACATTACCTGAAATAGCCCCTGACACATGCTAGTTACCCACCAATCATGTATTGAACACAGCTGGCTGGAGGATGTGGTGCGGTGTGGCAAGAAGGGATTCTATGGAAAAAGACAGGAACCTGCCATTTCTTCCTTTGAGTTTCTTTTTCTCTACCTGCACAGCTTTGGGCAGGAGTGATCTCCGAACACTGTGAGCTGTGTTGTCATTTGTTGTGTGTGGTTGCATCTTTTCAGCAGGGCTATTGTGATGCTTCACTGAACTAACAGAAGGGAAACTGCTCTGAAGACTAAAAGAAAAAACTCTGCAAGTGTTCTTTACATGGTCATTGACCACTGAGAATTCAGCCGCAGGTGAGTCTCCTCTGTTCTTGCATGGTAGCCGGCAGAGGGTCTTAGCTGAGAAGGGGCAGTCCCACATCCGAGAGACTCTAGGGTCAGGTGGAATCTACAGACATCCCCACATCCCTGTATTTGTTGTGAGGCTCAGCTGGACAGGTATTTGTCATGCTAAATAGCTACTGCAGTGAGAACCATTTTCTGGAATTCTCCAGGAAAACCTGTGTTCTCAGACCTACCTAGGTCCTGCGGTCTCAGATTAGCTTTGAGTCTCATTTGACTGAAACTGCATCTTCTGCCCCTCCCCCAAAGCAACTACACACTAATTCTGGATTTTAATTTCACACCAGTGTCCTGGCATTATCATATCCAGATATATAGCCCCAAGGAACTTTCTGTTGGATTAGCATGTCTCTTGATCTCAGGAGGGATAACTCCATTTTTCTATTCTCCATTGTTCTCAAGGACGCTAGAATGGAAGACCTGATCCGTTCCTCCCAGTCAAGGTTAGCACTTATAGCTTTGGATCTTGCACACCTGAATGTTAATTTGTAATTTTGCCACAGTCAGCATGGTATCCATGTGTGCCTGTCATCACTCTCACTCCTGGGCCTCACCTGCTTCCCTGCTGTTTCTCCTCTGCCTAGCAAGCACAGTGCCTGTACATAGAGGCACTCAACTGGAAGAGTGTTCTGCACTTGTGCATCCCCCTCTGCATACAGTCCACATTCCTACGTTAGTACTTTGGTTCCTCTTGCTGCCAGCTGCGAATGCAGCCCACCCCACCTATTAAATGAGCGAATTCATACAAAACAATAGGCACAGGGGTAACCATTAAAAGAGCATGGTATAGGAGTCAGAAGCTCCTGCTTTGAGTCTACCCTGTAGCACCTCTGATCCTCCTTAACAATATTTCTTGTTACCTGGCACACACAGCATCTTCATGTACATGCTTGATTTACAAACGCCCTATTCACAGAGGCCGACTGGAGTGTAGAGAGTTGTGTTGTGGACCTTCCCCCACTCCCCCCCGCACTTCGCACCTGAACAGTAGCGAATAAACTGATGCATTGTGCCTGGTGCTATGCTTGCCTCGTGGACGATGGTCAGGAGGCGCGGCAGAAAAAAAAGAGAAGACTAGGACAGAGCCCTTGCACTCGAAGATCTTGTTGTCTTACTCTGCAAGAAGTCATGGGCTCTGTGGAGTATGCACGCTGACCCTGGAGTCGGGAGAGATGAGGCTTCATCATCCATGCCGCTTATCATGCCTGGAACCTCAGTGACTTGTCTAATCGAATTAAGCCTCAATTTCCACATACATAGAAAAGGCATCCACATAGCCCAGTGTTACAGTGATACACAGTGGGGATTATGCCAGTGCTGGCTGTGTATCATTAGTGATCATCCTGGCTTTTCTGTGGGAGGATAGTCCTGATTCTCTTTTACACGCCCTGCTCCAGCAGTGGAGGGTAGATTCCCCCAACGATTGTCTACTTCCCTCCTTTCTCCATCACTGTGGGGACGCCTTCTCTTCCCTGATACTTTTTGCACATCAGTGAATGCAGCAGGGACTATCCCTGTGCATGAGCCTCATTGAGATGAGGATATTGGCAGTGGGCTCAGTGTACAGGTTCCTCCATGGAACTGCCAAATGTCTGGGGCTTAATGATCTTCCCTGGGGTGGTCATGGCCTCCATCAATCTGTGTCTTGAGAGCTGTCCCGTGCTGCCTAACCAACCACCTGTAGCTCAGAGCCCACACTGTAATCTGCACCACAGTTCCCAAATGGAGAGCAGAGACACTGTTCCGGTATTTAATGCTTAGAGCTATTATTACAGAAAGGCTCCAGCCAAGAGCACTAAACGAGCAGGAGTGAAGAGGAGCCCGCCATGATTAAATATTCATCGAACAGTCACACTGCTAGTGTCAGAAAATGACAGCGATGCCACATAAAAGAAAATGGATGCTGAGGTTCCTGGAGCTACAGGGGAATGCAGTTTCCTTCCACCTCGTTCCCCACACCTTTCATCAGATGGATATATTTCTCTACGCACTAAAATATTCTTGCTGTCTGAAGCAGCTTTTCCAAAGACTTACTCCTGACTCTTCAAATTATATCCAAGTGACAGCTGAATATTCCTCATGGTCTAAGGAGCCACATTCGCAGTGTGGATGGATTGTTGAGCTAAGAGGTCACCCTGAGGCTTCCTGTGAACAGATGACGTGGTCTGGCCAGACCCTGTAGGGACACAGTCACACTGCTGCTGCTCTGTGTTTATATGCCCTCCTTGCTGAGGTCATCGATGGTCACCCACTTGAGATGGTGCCCTCTTCCACATTCTGAGTATTTGACTTTTCCCCCTGTTGATAATTTCACACATGGATGTGCTATATTTACATCATTTCCACCTCCTTCCCCTCCAAGTCCTCCTGTGTTCCCCTCAAATTTTGACTTCTACATTTCTTATACACACATATGTATATATGAAAATTTATTGAGTCTAGTTGGTGTTGCCTTTAGATATATTTCCAGGTCTTACTACTTAGCATTGAGAAACCCATGAGGGGACTTATCTCTGGAGAAACCAGATTCTTCCTCCCTTAGCAACTATTGACTGGCTGTAGCTCCATATCTATGGGTGTATATGTGTGTGTGTGTGTGTGTGAAATCTTCTTTCCTTCTTTGTTGGCATGTTGACAAGTATGGTATTGTGCAGATTTTGTGCATGTTTTCACTCTTGGAAGCTTGCATTGTACCTTCTCATACTGTAAGAACCAGTCCTCAGGGAGAAAGCGCCAAATCAGTTCCAGAGATATTCTTCAAGTCCTGTGACCCAAGTGTGTGGTGTTTCAGCAATACGGTCTTACATTCAAGCTTTAGGAGGCTACCAAGGGCAATGGCAATAACTTATGTTGTTTTGGGGATATATTGGAAACCTGTGGCCAACAACTGTAGGGAAGGTGTCCCTTGCCTTGCGTTGGGGTCTTTGTCCGATAGTCTATGACTGCTTGGAAGAACATTATCACCCGGTGTAGAGTAACTCCATCTAAACTATATATATAGTATAGGTATATTATACATTTTAAGTATGCTTATAAAATAATATATGTAAAATACAATACAATATACATATACATGCATAATATATAATATAATATCATACATGTGTAATATATAATACATACATAATATATTATACATTTTAAGTATGTTTTAAAATAATATGTGTTACAACACCCCTTTCCCAGAATCCTCAGTGTTTTTTTATCCCTCTTCTTCCCTCTCCTTTTGTCTTACCCTTCCTACTCCTTCTTCAGGTATTGTCCTCTATTTCTCACCTTTACCCTTCACGGCACGCCATCTTAATCTCCACAATCTGAGTATTTTAACTTACATTGTAAAAGGACTTTGAAGTTTTATCTAATTCTTGAATCTTCAAGCAAAAGTATCTTGGTTTACTTAGTTAGGCCACATAGGTTTCATGTAAGAAAGAGGCAGGAGGTTTAGTGCCAAGGAGAATGATGTGATGATATATGCAGACAAGAGGTATCAGAATATGGCTTCACTGCTGGTTTTGGATACAGATGAAAAGGTCACAAACCAGGGACGCAGGTGAGTTCCCAAATCTGGCTGTTGAGAGCACAAACAGTATTCTTCCCAGATCCCTGAGAAGGCATGAAACCTTCCTGACCTTTTGCTTTTTAGCCCAGTAGAGCCAAGCAGGGCTCCTGACTCCTGAACCAGCAGAGAGTAAGTTTGTGTGACTTGGTGACCCTGGATTTGTGGTAACTGTTACAGCAGCAACAGGACATGAGCACAGTCACCTATGTGGAGACTGAGGTTCGTGGGGAAATGGAACCCCACTCTTTCTCTGACTAGCTGTGGGACTGGAGGCAAGTTGGGCAATCTCTGCAGTACCGGTTTCTTTAGACCTTAGCAATGAAGAAAGAAAAATCTGTTGTAGTTCAGATGAAACTGGGCACTCCACATGTCATGGTCAGAAGTGCACCTGCTCACATGAATACTTCCCTCAGAAGTGCCAATGGGGCTCTCCTTCTCCACACAAGCAAGCTTTCTTCCAACACGTGCTCCAGTCTCTCCTGTTTCTGTCCCTTGCCCTCCTTTTCTGTGTGCAACAGGAAGTTAAGAATGTGACCATCTCTGTCTGAGTTCATCAAGAACTGAGAATGGGGAAAAACCCATTGATTCCCAGGGGAGTTCTGAGCCGTCCTTACACGACGGCAGTGGACAAAGCTGAAACAGAACCTTCCACATCACAGTCTTTGGGGCACAGAGGAGATGCCTAACTAAGGAGAGGTCCCCTGGGCCACATTACAGCCCACAGGTTTGCTTAAGTACCGCTCTCTTACACAAGTAGTATCCAGTCCTGCTTCCCCCTCCTCCTTCCCTCTTTTCTCATTCACTTTTATTCCTCCTTCTTTTCCTTGTTGTTTCTTTCTATTTTTTCTTCCTTCCCAATATGTTTTTCTCTGGCTGTGTTGAGAGTTTCCACAAAGGTTTGTTTTATTTTCATGAGTATTTTAAATTATTTAGCATCTGGCTCTTACTTTGTGATTTGAAATGGCTGAGTTGACAAAAACAGATATGGGCAAGGGTCCTGGAGAGCTGAATCAATTTTGTTCCTACCACCTGCTTGATTATAGGACTCACAGAACCCCTGTGAGCATGTGCTCTGGGGGTTAACGGACCCAGCGGACAATTATCTGAGACGTCTACACATCCGCCATTGTTCATTCTCACTAGGTTGCACAACACTGGGTAAGGACCACACTGGGAAGGGAGAAACACTCATCATGGGGGTTGAGAACGGTCCTCTTTGATCCTAGCATCTTCTTTGCTGTCAGGAAGGAGCCAAGACTAGAAGGTCTTTCTGGAGGAGAAATAGGATGTCAAGCAGAAAGGCTCTGTGAGGTGGACCACCTGTGTAAGGACGAAGGGTTGGAGTTAGGATGGACCTTGGAAAAAGACAGTCCCTGTGAGGAGGTATTTGATAGTTTCTGGTGGAAATTTTGAGAGACATCTGAGAAGTGCCTCTGAGGAACTTTTCCTACATCCAGGTCTAGAGAACCCTGGTGGACAGTGCCAGTGCCAATTCAACAGACCTAAATGTTCATGTGTGATTTTTATTGCTGTGGATTGAACCCTGGAGAGTTCAGAAGCCAGTGTTGCCATTTGGGGAGCATAGAACAAAAACAATTTTCCAGGCTTTGGGCTCTTCAGTTACCCCGATCAGACTGAAGTTTCAACACCAAATGATAACGTTCAGAATCGAACCATTTTTCCTGACTCATACATAATAAAATTGAGGGGACAGAGGTGCTGTCTGTCTTGGTGGCTAGAAATGGAGATTTTCCTTTCCAGCATTGCCTAGGAAAACTGTGCAAACTGTCTTAGAGTTTATCCCAGGTCCAAGAGGGTGACAGTACAGAGCTGGTTTGAGAAATAGTGGTTGGGTAGAAAAATTCTTGAAGGCTGCTGGTGGGCCAAAGCATGTACTGTTACTTCAGCACCCCACAGATGCCTCCTCCCCCATGCCTCTCATCTACCCTCTTCAAACCAGCTCCCTGAAACTCAATCCGAGTTGGCTTCTCCCTTCTTAGCTCTGTTTCTCGTCTTCTATTCTCCTTCTCCTTTTCTAATAATGGAAATTCAATGAAAACAAGAGTTATTCTTTGCTCTACAATGGTCTTCAGCATCTAGAACAACACCTTTCACAAAGCAGGTCTTCAGTTCATACTCATCCAATGGATAAGACTTGCAGGTGCCATCAGCTCAGTGTTCCTCAACTCAGAAGGACCTGTCATTTTCTTAATATAGCATCTGAATCCCAGATTCTTTTCCTTAGGTACTAAGAGGGAGCAGAAGGTATGAGATAGGAGAGGAAGGCAGAGGTGTGGAGAAGGTAGATGTGTGGGGAAGGTAGATGTGTGGAGAAGGCAGAGGTGGGGAGAAGGAATATGTTTGGGGAAGGTGGATGTGTGGAGAAGGCAGAGGTTGGGGAGAAGCAGAGGTTGGGGAGAAGGCAGAGGTTGGGGAGAAGCAGAGGTTGGGGAGAAGGCAGAAGCAGGATAAGATCTTGGACAGGAAGAAGATAAGAAAGAAGATAAGCAGAAGGCTGGAAGGTACAGAAGACTTGGCAGAAAGATACAATTCTCTTTACCAAGGGGTTGTTATTAATACAGTGAGATGGAATCATGTATGTGGAAGACTGAGAGCATCTCATGAAAGTATGCTAGACTCAGTCCTTAGTATCTGAGGGATTTGCTCCAGAACCCCTCTCAGATGCCTGAGTCTATGAAACTTCGATTTGTGAGTAGAATAGCACAGCATTTGCATGCAGCCATGAGCATTCTCCTATGTACTTGCAGTCTTCTCTGGAGGATATCAACACCCAAAACAATGTAACTGCCATTAAACAGTAGCTACACTGTTTACTGTGTAGAAACTGTGTTTCTCTATACTGTTAGAGAAAATGATGGGAACAAGACTTACATGTTTTCAACACTGACAGACCATACTTGTCCTAACTCCAATTTTGACTCATGGTTGATCAAGTTTTCAGAGGTGCAATCTGAGAATGTAGAGGGCCAATCATGATATTTCTTTTTTTAAAAAAATTATTTAGATGTATATCGTATAGTATATAAATCTTATTTAGAGTTTCTATTGTTGCGATAAAACAACTTTCCAAAAAGCAACTTGTAGAGGAAAAGGTTTATTTCAGTTTACACTTGTAGTCTATCACTGAGTCACTGAAAGAAGTCAAGGGAGGAACTCAAGACAGGACCCTGGAGGGAGAGGTCATAGAGGAATGCTGCTTCTTTGCTTGCTCCTCATGGCTTATTCAACTTGCCATATTATAGTCCCCAGGATAAAGCCCAGCGATTGCACCACCTACAATTGGCTGGACCCTTCCATTTCAATTATCAGTCAAGACAATATACCATCCCACAGGCTTGCCCACAGGCCAATCTAGCAGCGGGATGGGCAGTGAGGATGGGGGTGGAGGAGGCAGGGACTTTTTTTAATTGAAGTTTCCTCTTCCAGAATGACTCTAGTTTGAATCACATTGACATAAAACTAGCCAGCATAATGTGTATGGGTATTCTGCCCATATGCATATGTATGTGCAGCAGGTGCAGGTTGGTGTCCATGGAGGGCATTACATTTTTTTGTAACCGAAATTATGGAAGTTTGCGAGGCGCCATGTAGGTGCTGGGAATAGAATCTGTGTCCTCTCCAAGACCAAGTACTCTTAACCACTGAGCCATCTCTCCAGTCCTAATCACAATGTTTCTTACATGTGACCACAGTCTTTCTAATTTTCTTTTTGTCTATGTATATATGCGTACATATGTATGTGTGTGTGGGGGGGTATGTGTACACATGTTCTCAAGCACACAGAGATCAGAAGATAAATTTTGGGTGTCTTTCTCAGTTGTCCTTTGTCTTGATTTTTGAGACAAGGTCTCTCCGTGAACTTACAGATCATGAATTTGGAAAGACTTTCTGTTCAATGAGCCCCAGGAACGCCCCACCTGTCTCTGCATCTGTGGCACTGGGATTACAAACACACCAGCATGCCCAGCTTTTCATGTACATCCTGAGGGATCAGACTCAGGTCCTCATGTTTATGCAGCAGGTACACTCTCTCCCGATTAAGCCCTGTTCCCAGTCCCTCTAAATTCCCTCTGTTTAATGTCAATTTCCTGTGTGTTCAGCTCAAAGCCAAAATATTTCACTCGTGAGTCATTCTTTGCCTGCCAAACCAGCTCCTGTCTCTCCCGCTACCCCCCGAGAATCAGTGTAATAGTAAAACCCCCTCTCCTTCAAACAGTACTTCCTCAGTTGGCTGTCAGGTGCTGCTGTGATTTCCTCCACCACAGCTGCTGCCGTGGGAAGCCCTGACATTTACCTCTGTGCTCCAGAGACCAGGACTTCTTACCCGTGACTCTTCTCCAATTTCAGCCCACACGGCTGAAAGCTTGGTCTTGACAGAACATATGTTCTCTCACCTTGAGTTTGTGTATAAGAGCATCTTCTGATAGGTTTCCTGCAGGACAGAATGCGGCCCACACAGCAGGAGGCTGAGCACCTGCAGGCTGCATCACCTTGGACTTTCTTAAGTTCTCCGTCTCCACATTTCTCCTTGTCCTTGGAGAGTTTCATGCTGTTCCTTAGGTTCCTTATGCCTAGTCCTTTGTTTTCTTTTGTGTTCTCTTAAAGTTCCCACCCCCCCCACTCTGGTTTTAGGAAGCTGTGCATATTAATATGCCCCCACCTTTTACTTAAAATGTTTTTAGAGAATATGATATAATTACAACATTTCTCCCTCCATTTCCTCCTTCCAAATCCATGGCTTCATCTTTCATTGTTATTGAATGCATATCTCTATATATGTATGTACATATACATACATATACACATACATACATACATACATACATACATACATACATATATATTTCTGGATATAACTTGCTCAGCCTGTACAATGTCACTTGCATGTATGTTTTCAGGGCTGACCATTTGGCACTGGACAACCAATTGGTGTGCTCCTCCCTGGGGAGGACCGCCTTTCCAGGTCCCAGCTTTCTTCAGTTAGCTATAGTTCTTTGTGGAGGGTTAAGGCTCATGAGCTTCTCTTCGCAATATTCCTTTCTTAACACTCTTGCTCACGGCTTCCACTTCTCTTCTGGAAGGTAACCGACACCTTCGGTTATAATTATGTACTCTTCTCTCCATCCTCTGAGTGCAATAGACGCTCTTTAAGATGCATGCGTCGTCGGCTCTGCTTTGTTTTCTCATTCCCAGGGTTTCAAACAGGAAGAGACAGAGGCTACAACACTTTAGATGAATAATGCAGACCTCGATTTCATCTGTAAACTAGCTAGGTGACCTTGGATTTGAGACACGTTCTTAGGCTGACAGGTACCCTGAGTTACCTGCTGGTGCAAAGGTGTGTGAAACACAGGTCTGGCTCCAAAATTACTAATCTGCAGGACCAGGAAAGCAAAATATCAGGGTTTTTGGTTACTCAAGTTTTTCAAGGTTTCTTTTACAATGTGTTAAACTGACACAGAACTAATAAATATACATCAAGCAAATGAAGGAAAGAAAGCTATGTGATGAAGTGCTTTCCATGTCCATGCATCTTCAATTCAGTTGTCATGCTGTCTGATGTTCCTCATGTCTGGAAGGATAAGATGGAGAGATGCAGTGAGCTAGCCGTCAAGGATTCTCTGAGTTAACTCTACTCTGCAAGGATATGGGCTATCAGGAAGTAAAAGACATAAGAAAAGTGGACAATGCCTCTTTAGCAACACTCACCTGGTTCCCCTTCATAGTGCATGAGATACATGGTCATCTTCACACCTGAATCAAACTTGACCTATTCACGGTAGACCAGAGTGCCACAGTTTCCCAGTGTCAGGTCTGTGAACTTCAGACTGTTCTTCTGTGATGGTGTGGGGAATTCTCAACAGTGCTATTTTGGGGCTTCCCTAATTAGATAATGAACTTTCCTCCAAAGCTGAATGCAGAATTCATTGTGGGGTATGATGCTGGAGGGGGCTGGAATGAGATAGTGACAAGGTCAGGAGACCTTCTATCTCCCACTAGCTCAGGAAGATGCTTTGGCAGATCTAGGAAGGATTTCCTTTTCCGTTTCCTCTGGGTGAGGGAAAATCCAGAAAGAAAAGTTAAGGCACTGGCTTCCCTGTGCTTTAATCACATAGCCTGTGGTCTGTGGTTTCCAACAGGAACATAGTTCATAGCAAGGGTTTTCTTTCCTGTTAGGTCATCTTCCTGGAGACCGAAGATGTGATGCTTCAATTCCCTTTCTTCTCTGGCGCCTATGAAAGACACATGGGCCTTGTCAGGGCTTTATTCATGGAATGAGATGATTGCAGAACTTACAGGAGCTGGCTGGCTGCTCGTCAGACTGTGTCAATCAATTATCAGGTAGTGTTTTCTATGTTCTCACAGCTTCTCTACATGGTAGATGTTTGCAGGAGGACTACCTCACAGATGAGCAAACCGAAGTTCAGAGATTCCTTTCCTGGGATCACGGAGTTACGGCACCCAGATGTCAGAGGTTGACTGCAATGCCTATGTTCTCCTCTGCAGTAGCATTTTGTGTTTGTGTGCACTCTGGGATGGGATGAATGAGCCCCATTGGGGGTGCAGTCCTCAGCCACAAACCTCACAGCAAGAATAAGTGGTTTTAGTTCCACGTACAGAACGGTAGAACTGAGCATCTTGTGGCCAGACCAATGCGTGTTATCTGTGGGGTTCGGGAATTCCTACCTGAACATTAATCATGCAGATAGATGTGAACATATGTGGAGGTAACTTCCATGGGATAGAACCTCTTTTTAATTGCTTCCTCTGTTTACCTTTCTCCCAAGCACAGAAAAGCAAGTGAGGTATAATATAAAATGGCTCTAAAGAAAATAGCTTGTTCAATGGACACATTGCATGTTAAACAGCTACAGCCTAAAGTAAGACACTAGCAATCTGAATGTTGTCGCCTGGCTTGGAAATTATTACTTTGAGCTTTATGTCTGAACAGTTCCTGACAAATTAGGGGAAGAAAAATAGCTCAATGGCAGTTGCTAACACTTTACTTCAATTTGATATTCATGATGGATTTAATTGGCTTCAGAATGCGTATGAGCACACTGAGTATTTTGTATAATTCACACTGCCGCACTGTCCTTCAAGGCAGAATTCTATCAACTTGAGAGAGCTTGGCACTTTAAATGGCTTCATGACTGCTGGGCAGTTACCCCTTTTTTTCTAAATAACACCTGGAATTAAAGCTTTTAAACTTGTGACTTACCAAGCACGTGTTCGGTGTATCGTTTCAAAGCATAGTATATCGAGAAGCATAATTAGCAGGTTGTAGAGACAAGGAAAATTAAATAATGTCAGATGCCATATGATGTAAAGTTTACACAGTCGTTCATTTCTCTCATTTCAAAGCTCTTTGTATCTTAGTTTGTCTTTCTCATGTTCTACTAACTGTTACACTTCTTTTCCAGTTAAGCATAGACGTCTCAATGGGAAAAGCCACATTACCCTCATTTTGCCACATCTTTGTTAAGGTGGCTAGAACAGAGCTATTAGGTGGGGTAGCCCATTAAAAATAATGATAATAATAGCTACCACTTACATTGTTGAAAGCATGTGATGTATGTATGAACCTGAATCAACCTTCCTAAGTATTCTAGGAGACAGGAATTACTATTTCACTTACTTTATAGATGAGGAAATTCAGATACATACTGCCTCCAATATTCAGTGGATGAGCTGAGACTGGAACTCCAGCAACTACTGCCGTCTATCACCTTTGTGATAGGACATTATTTTAGTAGCAAAGCTACCAGCGAGCCAGCCTCTGTTCTGCTGTACAATATGAGTCCCTGTCACTTCTCTTACCACCCCGTAGACCGTTGTCAAGCACACAGTTGAAAATGTTTCCAAATTAGAGCCCTTCCCTGTTCTCTCGTTTGACAGCCTGACGTCAACACTCTCGGTTCCAGGAATAGCTCTTGGAAAGTTCCTGCCGCCATTGCAAAACATTTTTTCCCTCTCTCCTCGACTGGCATGATTCCAACGCTTAGGTTATGTGTTTGGGAGTCTGAACAGTGTGAGCCTGAGGGCTGAGACACGACTTGGAGGTTCAATATGGGGCTTCCCCCCCAACATTTGGAACCAGAAGGGGACAGCCATGACACCTGTGTCCCTCTGGAGTTCCTTCCCATGCAAAGGATGCAAGTCCTTATCAACAGATCTCAAAAAAAGAAGAAAGTTAGCAATGCTATTAAAAGACAAAGTTGAGGGGATTATACCCTCAGAGGGAGATAGGCATGGCCTCTCCTCCCAGAGCTGCCATTTAATAATTAAGTTTGGACAGCCATGTGACCTCACAGGGATCTTAGTGTCTTTCTTTGTGAAATACGACCAGATTATCTTTCTTATAGGGTTGTTTATGGTTTGTGTCAGATGGCATAGATAAAAATGTAGCCGAGAGCCTGGTGCAGAGTGGGCAGCCAGCAAGTACCCCTTAGCTGTTTGATGGTGCCTTTGTTTATCTCTTTCACACAGGCTGAGCGGCAGCCTTTCCCTACTCTGGATACTTTATCATAGAGAAAACAACTCCAGAAAAATGTATGCTGGATGTGCTTATTTCCAAGGACCTTTCTCCGTGGGTCTAGAACTGGTGTAACTTAATATAGAGACGAAGGGATGTAAGATGGGAATGAGGTTATTCTTGCATGCGAAGAGTTTATCCTTAGATCTCAGTACACATAATGGCTATAATGAAAACAGAGTTTCTCAAAAGTTCACAGTAGGGAGCTATGCAAATTCTGTGAGTTGTATTAATAAGCACTTGTCGGTGTCTCTATTACCTGGGAGCTCTTCTCTGCAACATAGACTCGTGGGACTAGTCAAACACATATTTTATTCTGACTTGTCTAGTACATGGGCTCCCAGTGAACTGTACCAAACAGGACAGTGCTATTCAATGGAAATACAATGTGCGTTGCACACATCATCTTAGACTTCCCAGCCGCCTTATTTAAAAATGTAAAGAGAAACAGAAGAAATTGATTTCAATAGTGTGTTTAATTTATTGCAATTTATTAGAATACAGTTTGCTTAATCGGCAATCAATATGATAACTCTAAGAGTAGTATTTTACATGCTTTTTTACAATAAGTGTCAAATGCAGTGTGTCTTATGCTTATAGCATATCTCAGCTTGGCCTGGTTGCATATCAAGTACTCAAATGAATACATGCATTGTGGTTCCTGCACAGGACAGTTAGATTTTAGACAGTGATTTCCTCAAGGAAAGACATACTTATTGCATTTGCATCTCTACCATTCATACTTTATACCCAGGGTCAGATGCCAAATTGGTGTTCAGCTTTTATTTAATTAATTAATTAATTAATTAATTAATTAATTAATTATTGTTCTGAAACTCAAACTCAGAGCGTTGTACATGGAGGTAATTTCTCTGTATGAGCTACACCTCAGCCCTAATGTTCAATTTTTTTATCTCAGAGATATGAATTACCTTCTCACACCTCTGAATAGACTACTTCACTACTTTCTTACTGTGGCCTCATTGGGGATCCCTCTCTACACTCCTTGATATCTGAGTATTTGTCATCTCCCCTAAGGATCAGTGAGAAATGTGCTTATGATGCACCAAGTAGTTAATCAGCTCAATGCTGATGGAGATTCGGTGTCCCAGAAGATCTACAGATGCATTGGCCTGGGTACCATGCTTCGGAGTGGCTGCACTGGAACTGGAACCAGCTAACAGGAGGGGAAACTGAGGATGATGTGAGTTTGCCAGATCTGCAGTTCTGGGAAGAAGTTGAGAAGCCAGGTGTGTGATCTGCAGAGAAGATCTTAGCAGCCAGGTGATGAGGTTGAGGCAGATGTTTGACAGGGCATGCGGCAGAGGACAGGTGCCATTCATCCTCCTGTCCAGAAGCCCTGGCTGTCTGATGCACATGGAGGTCATCATAAGGGTGGAAATTAGCAGTGGCAGCTTTTCCTTCTCTGATCTGGTTGGCGCTCAGCTTACCATGGAAAGTATCATAGAGAGTTATTTATTAACTGACATGATGCCTCATGGCTGTAATCCCAGAATTTAGCTTATCAAGAGAACAGCAGAGGCAGAGAGAATGAGAGAGTAATATAAGCAAGGATCGGAAGGAAGGAAGGAAGGAAGGAAGGAAGGGAAGGAGGGAGGGTGGGAAGGAGGGAGAAAGGAAGAAGAAAGAAAGAAGCTTAAAAAGTAGGGTTAATTCTTTCAGGTCTGGATTCTGAAAAGCCTGAAGGCTGGAGAAACCAGTAACGGGAAGCTCAGAGTTAGAGGAGTATACTGCGTCCTGCCAGACAAAACTTGGGAATTCTCAGCCCTTAACTAAAAAACTCAGTGTCATAGATGGGCGTTTTGGGAGAATTTGTCAGGTGAAGATTGTGTAATGTCTTTGCTTGACTTATACAAAAGCAGAGACCCTTGTGGATTTTATCAAGACCTTATTGGTAAGTGTTCTAAGAACAAGAAAAGACCAGAGGTACTGAAGCAGCTTAGAAATGGGGCAAGTTGGCTCTGGCTAGAGTTGGGGACCCAAGGAGGAGGCGGAAACTTGTCCCTTGTGGGGCCAGTCTACCATGGACACTTCTATTTGCCTCTGTTGAATTTTAGCAGTGGACATGACTAGCTTAACCTGACTATTCTTTTACATAGATGACGGGTGGGCTCAGAGAGGTCTTTTGACCTGCCCAATGACAGAGTGCATACTTGACTCTTACGTCTGTGTTCTTCCCATTGAGGCAGACAAACATCGAACAAGTGTACGTTGTACATGAACTTCCAACCAGGAAACCAGAGAGCGTGGATGAATTTTAGGCACAAACTCTTCTATTCCCTCCCCACATTTTCAACTAGTTGTGGAATTTTTATGGTATCAGATTCTTCATTTGACTCCAGTGTCTCCAAATGTTGGAGCAGAATGACAATGGGTTGATGTTGTGAGACATCTATTTAACTTTTCTTCTAGCCTTCGAGATAAAGTCTTAGCCTGGAATTATTCTCTAATCTTCCCCAGCACTTTCTTCAGAGTGCCAGAAAAAGGCAGAAGAAGACTAGAGCAGAGTTTTGGGTGAACAGTGTTTTCTACCTGGAATTGAATAAGTTGTTATATTTACACAGAATTTTCTATTTGTGGAAACTGATACTTTTTTCATTCACTGTAATGTGTTTTTCTTGTATTGTAATTAATCTAAGATGATTCTGTGACATGTATGAAGTCAATGACAGTGTGTGTGGAACAGAGACCTATCAATTTTTTTTTAAAGATTTTTTTTTATTTTAAATTTGTGTATATGCAGTGCGTATAGAGTCCAGAATGTGGTATCATATACCTTGGTGCTAAAGTTGCAGGCCACTGTGAACTGCCTGACGTGGGAATCAAACTTGAACCCTTGAGGGCCAGTTTCACATGCTGTAGGTGGAAATGTCAACCGGCAGCACTTCCTTAGTTTTAACAGCATTCTTTTCCTCTTCTGAAAAAGTCTCCCTATGTATGCCACACTTACACTGAGTTCATCCCTTTTCTGCTTTGTCTTCTAAGTGTTGGGGTTACAGATGTGTGCCACTATGCCTGAGTCTTGGTCATTCTTACTCAGAACTGGTTCAGTTATCCTTGATGAATATGCTAAAGTGGCAGCACTTTTAGACCAGTATGCCACAGATTTTTTTAGGGGATTATGTGGGATAAACCCCTCAGACAGCAAACTTTCTCAGATGGCTTTAGTCACAATGTCTGATTTCATTTTGACAACGGCTTTAGTTTTAGTAGTAACTTCCAGAATTAAAGAACAGCATTGATTTAATTTGTCCTGTAAATGGTTGCATAATTTGAGTATAAATTTGGTCATTTTTCAAATTTCTTTTCAACATGACTATTCAGAAAACCCTTTTTAGTTTCAGATCTGAAGTTACAATAATCTGAAGTTAAATAATACTATATTTAGCCTTATAGAAGGGAGTGGATAAATCTTTTTTTTTCCCTAAAGGCAAGATGGTAAATAGTTCACGCTTCTGGATTGCATTACTTTGATAGTACTATTGAACTATGGTACAGTGGTATGAAAGCATCCATAAACAATATGTAGATAAATAAGTATAACAGTGTGCCAATAAAGTTTTACTTATAAAATAAAGTGATAGCAATAGAATGTATTTTTCTACCCTTTCTGTCATACATTTAGAAATATACACTAGCATTCCTTAGGAACTGTGATTTTTAGAAAGTAAGAGAGTGGTTAAGAAGGGTTTGAACTAACAATACACTTTTGTACATACTTTACCTAATGTTCCGAGAATTATAAAATGAGTGAAGAATATGCATTCAGCTTCCAGGACTGCTGTTGATATTACAAGAATTGTCTATGTAAATTGCCTGACAGATGGTACTTAGTAGATCTGTCCCCAACTCTGATCCCTGCCTACATAGCATCTTCTTCCCTTGCTACCTCCACAAAGCCCTTCTTGGACAGCCTTTCCTGCTGCATAAGCTTGGGTCATGCAGGTGCAATTTTCTCATGTGCAGTGTCTGGCTGTTCTCATCTTCCTGGCCTTCAAGTCTCGGGTGTGCAGAAAATCAGGCAGCCTCCTCCAGAAATTCAGTAGAAAAGAATTTCTAGGCAGACTGCCTAAAAGCTGCACTGTGTTCTTAGAAAGCAGCTGTGGCATCTGGTAAGCGTTGACTACGTGAGATCATTGGCAGACTCTGTTCTTTGAGGACCGACCTTGAGCCTCCAGGCTGCAGACGGGGGATGACAACACCAACACCTTCTCCATGCGCAAAGCCCAGACAGTGTGCTGTGGAGATGAACCTGACAGAGTTTTTGCCACTTCCAGCAGACTGGGGCACTTTAGATCTGCCCAGTCCAAAGCTATAAACTGGGCTCAATGTTCAAGACTAGGATCTCAGCAGGTGGCTTTTGCCTCTCTGCCTTGACTACTCCAAAGGACACTGTATTAGACACACTAAGTTTTATTCCCACCCAGTTGTGCTGGGACTAGACCCTCACCAAGCTTTATTGGAGCCATTAGAAGGTAGATCTGCAACCAGCTTTGGGCACACCTTGCTCCTTACCCTTTTGTTTCTAGCAAAGGATATTATGGCCTGGTGAGGAGATTTTATTTTACTTAAACTCATGTACTTCTGAAGCTAAAGACAGTTCAAGATTTCTTCTTTTGGGGTAATATTTGAATTTTTTATGAGAGTTTATAAGGAGTATTAAATATTGAGTATTTTAGAGGGAATGTTTCTCCTCTCATTTCATGACTCAAATTTGCAGGAAGTTTTGTAAAATACGTATACCTCTATAATTTACATGTACTTTTATATAGGTGTAAATGTTTGCATGTGTACATGGATGCACACATTTATATAAATTTACTTTATTTGTTATTGTTTATTGATTTCATACATACTGAGTATAATGTATTTTAAGTATTGTAATTAGGATGCATACACTATGTGTTCATATACGCATGTGCACACATGTTTACCTGTGTGTGTAGGGGGTATATAATATAATAGTAATAATTTTGTAGTTTTAGTCCTCAAGAAATTGACAGTCCCATAGCTTCTTGTATCAGAAACACAGAAAAGACTGAGCTGGACAAATTTCATCTGTAGTCTCTCCTGGGACAGTAGTCAGTGGTTTTCTAGATCTGTCTTCTCTGGAAGGTTGAATGGGAGCTGGAAGATCCATTTCCAAGTTGTGTGCTTCCCAGGGCTGTCAAATCAATGCTGGCTGTATGCCAAGATCATTGGTTGTCCTCTGTAAGAGTATTTGGATATTATCCTAGAATGGTGGCTGACTTCCTGGGATGAGCAATTCATGAATTAAAGACAGAGCTACAATGCCTTTTATGATACAATCTTGGGAGTCTTGTCTCCTTGTTCATTCCATATTTTATTTTTGTTTTCTGCTTTTTTTTTCATACAGGGTCTCATGTATCCCAGACTATCTTTGAACTCTCTCTGTATCTATGAAAGACCTAAAACTCATCATCCTGTTTTCTTCTCCTTAGTGCTGGAGTTAAAGGCATGTACCATCACACTTGGTTTATATCACTGTGGACATAGAAATCAGGGCTTTATGCATGTTATGCAATTACTCTACTAACTAAACTACATCCTCATCCCAGGTGTAATATTTTATTGCTTAGCACCATCCAGAAATCCAGATGAGAAGCAACTACACAAAGGGTTAAGTACCAGTGGTAAGGATTACTGGAGACCACATTGTGGACCTGACCTCACTGTTTTCTAAGTGGAAAATACAAGGAGAATTGTAACTCTGAGCAATATGATCCATAAGAAGAGAAGTGGAGAGTTTAAGGAATAAACAACAGGTATGAATAAGGGTGACAAAAATGCCCCTTTAAAAGACTTTTTGGAGAAAGCAATGTTTGAGCTGGCGTATGACAATTGGATGGAAGTTGGTCAGGCTTGGGAATGAGGGTGTGGGAACAGTACTCCAAGCAGAGGGAAGAACATTCTTTAGGTTTCATCTAGAATGACATTTCTTCCAAATCTCTAGTCCCAGGAGATACAGGACAAAAAAGTTCTGTACTGAAATAAGTTGGGAAAATGTAGTATACCTCAGTTTCTGTGAGAGATTTGTGGTTCTCACCGATATTGAAGAGCCTGAGAAAGTTTGCACTAGAGATACTTTTTAACAGCCTGGGAAAATGCAATGTTCTGTGGAGCACATTTTGGGAAAAGTTGCATTAGACAATCAGGACTTCAGTTCCTTGCCAAATTCTTATTAATCTCTTTCAGTACTTCCAGTAACTTAAAGGGAGAAGAGAAGGGAAGAGCAAGTTACCCATTCATTCACTGTAGTAGTGGGCAGTTCTGTAACTTTAAGAGAGGCAATCTGATTTAAGCAGCTTGAACCCCAAATGAGGAACTGCAGACCTAAGTATTGAAAAGATTGAAGGTAGATTTTCAGTTTACTGCCTCCATGCATTTAAACTCAATCCTCAGAAACCTGGGTTGGTCCAGGCTCTGAGCAGACGGAGGCTAAGAAGATGACCAATAACTCTAGTCTATTGTCAGCCAAGAATGATGGCTATCTGATTAGGCAAATGCTGAAGCTGGGCATTGATTGGACAGTCCAAAGCCATAGGCAAGACGAGTGAGGCATTGCATTGGCTTGGTGCCGTCTTAGAATACTAAGATCTTTGGGGTGCTTCTTCCCAGACTACACGTATGTAGACAGAAGAGAGAGGAGTGATTCAGTAAATGGTATGAAAGGATGATCAAGAGAAGGAATCTAAGTCAATGAAGTAAGAGAGGTGCACTACAATATCCATTTATTAATCAATCATGTGTTCATTATTCATTTCTCGATACACACACAGTGAAGATGTTGATGTTAGTCTCCTCTTGAAAGAAAAAAGAGTAGTTATGGACACCAAATATCTATCCAGATCCAGGTACCACCGGATCAGCTCTCCATCTTGACTTCCAATTCATGCCAAAGAAGCTATGAGTAACTCCGGCTTATAAAGACAAAATGATGAGAGTCTTTCCTGCAGGTAACAATGGTTTCCTATAGTTATAATAATCTATTCCTACTAAGGCTGAATGAAGGGCAGAGAAGAGGGATCACGCGTTCTTCCTAGATCAGAGGTTCTCAATCCTTTCTAGGTATTAGGATCTTCTTGGAGAAATGAAATCAGCTTTAGGGTTCACAGGTTGATTTACTCTGGCTTGGGGTAACTGGGAATGGTAATCTTGGGACATACTAATTTACAAAATAATGGGATTTGTTATGACATTTTTGTAATTCATATGATGTACTGTGATCATATTCACCACCCCACTTTCCCAGCTCTGCCTGCCCCCCAGTGTCTCTGTCTTTTTTCTAATAGCTCTTTCCCTCTTCTATTTTTGTGATGTATTTTTCCCTCTGGATTCATATTAAGGAAAACTTATACCATTTTTCCTTCTGAGTGTGGCTTGTTTCACTTATCATAGTGAACTTCAATTTTATCTTCTTATAAATTTTATTATTTTAATCATTTCTAAGGCCAAATAGCATTACATTATGTAATATACCATGTTCTCTTTATCCATTCATTTGTTAATAAGCATTTAGATTGATGGACATCATATTTAAAATCTTCCCATCCCCCAAGTTCTCTCTACCTATGTGATCTTTGATAACACACTTCTTAGTTTTCTTCCTATCTAGATGCAAATAAAGCAACATCTATGGAGATATGAAGTAATATCTTTTGAGATATGAAGCCAAGATGGAGAACCGCTGTTCTAAAGACCTGACATCAGCTGCTTGAGGTCAGGGGCTTTGCTTTGTTCCAAAGTGCTCAAAGCCCAGCACAGTCTCTGGCATATAGTAAGTGCTCAAGGACTACTTATTGGATGAATGAATGAACAAATGAGAAACTTACACAAGCAATGATTCATTGATAAAGTTGGTTTTTCATTTGTCTCTTACATGCTGTGAATCCTGATGCATCTTCAAAGTAGAGAGTGCAAGAGAATCATGAATGCTAAGAACATAGTAGAAAAAAAGATATTTTCCTTTCTGCTACTTAAGTAACAGCACCCACCCCATCAGCTAGCTTACAAAAGATCTGTCTGCCTGAGAACCTCCAGGGAATATAATGATGGTTGTTTTTGCAATCACTAGTACAATTACTAAAATTCTGATGGAAAGAGGTTGTCTACAATCTGGAAACACAAAAGGCAATGCTCAAAAGCTAGAAAATTTTGTCCCAAATTTGGTTTCTGAGACAGCCAGTGAGTGCTAGATTCACATAACTTTCTACTGGGGAGTCTTGTTTATGTGAATCAAAACTGGAACCCTTGTCAGTCCCTAGCTGCCTTTATTCCTGCTGCACCTCTTTATCTCAAGAGTTTTATTCCTCACAACTCTGGAGATGAAGTTTATCTGAGCTCCCCCATCCTGCAGACCCACAACTGCATGGCCCTACTGGATTTAGAGTAAGATATTTTGTTGCACAGCTTTTGAGGGTGTGGCTACTCATGTAGGGACCAAAATTGCTCCCAAAGGTGCTGGTCCTGTTAGGAAGGGGATCCTTCTGTTTGCCTCTTTTGCCGAAACACTAAGGTTCTTGGTAATTATTCATCTTCATTGTCTCATTGCACAGGCTTCCATGGGCTTTTGAGAAAGACTGCCTCATGTGTGGCCCAGCCTCTTTCTACCTATGTGATCTTTGGTAACTCACTTCTCAGTTTTCTTCCTATCCAGGTGCAAATAAAGTAACATCTATTTCATAGTAATGTTTAAAAATTTCTTTCTAAACACACATACATATGTCAACTACACTAAGATCATATATAACTACACTAAGATGTATATATACATAATGCATATGGATACATGTATATGAGCACATACTAGGAGTCTTGAGAACATTATTCATGCAGCATTGCTGATTCTTGTACACAACTATCCAACACCCATGCCCGTATACCTTTGATGGACCTGAATCCTGTTGTCCTCTCCACAACTCACCTTAGAAAATTTCTCCTGTGTAGCTTGACTCTCACCTGCAGCCCCTGATATCTTGGTCACAGTTTGTGGAAACTAGGTGAATAGAGAACACTGGGGCTTTACATTGTATGCCAGTGTAGCTAGATATTCATGGTACTTCTGTACTCTTTGGAAGTTGGAGTTATAATGTTTCCTGAGAGGACCCTTTCTAGATCTGATGGCTAAATTGGAATTTGATTACATGGACCATGTGGTCAAATCTTCAGGGATGGGGCTCTAAGCAGGCACTTTGTTTGGTTTAAGCATTGGAGTTTATGAGCCAGATTTCAGCAAATGGTTCTCCACGTTTGCATTCATTGTCCTTTCTTTCCAATGACAGTTGAAATACTCTGAAGAATTATTTGAGGGTAACTGTCTCTATGGACAGACTCTAAGATCCTTGAGGGCAGACATGCCTTTTTGGAGCTGAATTCCCTGTGCCACCTGCAGTACCTGAAATAGGAAACATTTCATTCATACTTTTAAATTATCTGAACACATTAATGGGGCCTGGGGTTAGTCCTGGCTATCCATATTCCTACCTAGATGGTGAATCTGACCAATACAGATAAGAGGAAGAAAGGATGAGAAAAGTAGTTAAAATTAGAGAAATTTCAAGTCCAAGTTCACATAATCATCCTGGTTCTGCTCCATGAGTCCTTGCTGAGAATCTACAGAAAATAGTAATGACCTTTCTTGCTCCTCATGTCCCCAGAGACTTTAATTTCTGATTCAGACACTGGTTAGTCTAGTGACCCTGGGTTCTTTCATAGCTAATACCTGAGATAGAATTTCTTTACAAAACTTGAAAAGATTTATAAGATGTTATGTTTAAAAACTGCACAATTCATGTTGCCCAGAGAATATTTCCCTCCATTGATAAACATGCTCTCCCTAAGCATCCCCCTCCCATTTTTTATATTTATTTACTTACACATTTGTTTTGACTCTAGTTCTACTACTATCCATATAAATGTGGGCAAGTTATTCATTTTTCTGTGTCTGTATTTTTGTATCCATGAAAAAGAAATGCTAATAGTATCTACCTGAAGGGTTGTAGTGAGGATTTGATGGCACACCAGCCTGATACATAATAAACACTTGTAAGGGTTAGCATTTTAGTATTGGTATATGCTCTGGTTTAGGCATTAAGTGTAGGGGATTGAATGTCTCAGAGCATAAATGTGAGATATGGAGTGAAATGATGGATTTGAGAACAGATTTAAGTGAATATGTAAAGGCAAGAACTGTCACTTTGGAACTCCTCTAGTTTGCTCAGATTCCTTACATAAAGCTAAAATAAGGCAAGTACTTGGAAATTTTCATACACATTCAAGATGCAAAAATTGGGGCTGACCAATGCAGGCTAGAGCAAAGAGGGAAAAGCATGGATTTGTGGGTTGATACCTGTGTGATGAGTGATGGCTGATGAAAGGCCACAGACATGAAATTCTCTAAGAAGAAGTGAGAGTCAGGAGTAGGGCAAGAAAGCCAGCCCTCAAGACTGGGAACTGTACCTCACTACTCTAGCCTGCCTTTCAATATTGACTTCTTTGCTTCTCGGGGCTGGAGAAATGGCTCAGTGGATAAAGCGCTTGTTGTACAAGCATGGGGCCCTGAGTTTACATCCTCAGCATCCACATAAAAGGCAGGTGCAGTGGAATACAGCTTTAACCCTAGAGCAGACACAGGGAAGACCGAGACAGGCAGATCCCACAGGGGTTCTATCCACTCAGTCTACCTAAACAGACAAGCTTCAGGTTCAGTGACAGTCACTACCTCAGAAAAGTTAAGGTGGAATTTCCTGATCCAGGGGGGAGGATCTCATGAGGCCCTACCACTCACTGTGGAACTAAGAACAATTCAAGGTTGTTGAAATGGTGTCATTTATTATCAGTGGGGTTGCCACCAATAGGTTGCCTGTGTTCCAGTCAACTAACCCTCTGATAATGCTCATATAATCAACCATGACACAGAGAGTTACAAACAAAATAAAAACACAAACAAAATCCCAAAGACATCAAAATCAAAGGAGGTTTGGGGGAAGAAGAAACATTTTGGTGGGAAAGAGATAAGGGTGAAAGAAAGCAATGGGTGTAAAAATGAGCAAAATTCATTATGTATCTATTAAACTGTCAACAATGGAGAATGATAAAAGACGCCTGCATCAACCTCTGACCCCAACACATTCACATACAGGTAAGCATGCCTACACACATATGTGCACACACGTATACAACACACATACTCATCCACTCCACAAAATAAATATTAGTTTCTTTGCTTCTAATGGAGATTTTAATTTTTTAAGATTGATTATTATTATTTTTAATTGTGTGTGTCTGTGTCTGTATATGGGTATATGCATTTATGTGAGTGTGAATGTCAGTGCAGGCCAGAAGCATCGAACTCCCTATAGCAGAAGGTACTGGGAGTTTTAAGCAGCCTGGCATGGATGCTAGGAATTGAATTTGGGTCATTTGCAAAGGCAGTATGTCCTCTTTTAAGAAAAATAATTAAAAACATTTATATAGTATTTGGTCATATTCTTTTCCCTCCCTCAACTTCTCCCAGATCCTCCCCAGCTCCCTACACACACTTTATGTTCTCTGTCTCTCAAAAAACCACACAGCCCCCAAAGGAAAACCTCACCCATGTTTTTAGTCTTTGAGATCTTTTTAAAATTATTTAAAAATTATTTTTAAAGAATACAATCATGTACACAGTGTATTTTGATCAAGTCTACCCTCTATTTCCCCTTCCAGCTTCTCCTCCCACCTTCTTGTCCTGTTCTCTATCTATCCATCCATCTGTCCAACCATCCATCTATCCATCCTTCCATTCATCCCATTGAACATACTTATTGCTCTCTGTATGCACATGACACATGGGTGCGGAGCCTCCCACTGTAGCATGGACAAGCTATTAGTGGCCACATAAGGGTGGAAAAGTGATTCTTCCTCCCCCAGCCTAGATCAATCGCTGATAGTTCTTTAGCTAAAGGTGGAGTCTAGTGCACTCACTGGAATTTTGGCTGAGTTAATCTCGTGGGGTACCCAGCTGCTGTGAGTCCATCGGTGCAAGAGCTAGGTCATTTTCAGAAGACAGCATTTCACAGGAATCCTCTCAGGCTTCAACTCTTAGATTCCTTCTATTCCTTTTTCCTGGATCTTCCTTGAGCCTGGGCATGGGTATGGGGCTCATAAAGATGTCTTATTTAGGGCTGACCACTCATAGTCAGTTTTCTCAGTACTGTGTCCAGTTTCGTGTCTCTGTCATAACTGCTGCTCACTGCAGAAAGAAGATTCTATGACCAATGTGAGATCAGCACAGATCTATGGTTATAAATACAAATACTTCAACATGAGCCTCTACTTCCTCCTGGAGTAGCAGTTGTTGCTATCAGCATGTGTGTGGTTCCACTTATCAGCCCCATCTATGCCTACCAAACTTGCCTGTACAACACAATATGGGGGAAGTCAATTCTTACATACACTTTCTTCCTGTCTACATAGTAAAACCTACCTGGGGATGTAACTCAGTGAATAGAATGCTTGTCCAGCACGCACAAAGCCCTGGGTTTATTCCCAAGCATTGCACAAAACCTGTCATGGTGTGTTACGTCTGTAATCTAGCATTGGGAGGCTTGAGGAAGGTGCATCAGAAGTTCAGGGTCATTTTAGGAAGTGAGTGACTTGAGGCCAACCTTGGTTACATGAGATCCTGCCTCAAAACAAAAACTAAATCTAAAATCCAGGCTTCTGGAAACCAGAAGATGATGGTAGTTTAAAACAAAGAGAAGTGCCTGATACTCTAGCCTTTAAGATCCATTCACCTCTGGGCTTTACATGAAAACAGCAAAGGACAAATTGTAAGTAAAGCCTCACAGCATTGATCAAAGCAAGTGCTCAATAAATTTGCATTTCTCCAGTTGTAAAACACCTTTAAAATGTTTCGTTTCTCACATACGTTAAGTATTTGCAGTCCCATGTCCTAGAAGAGAAAGATGGGGTTCGTAGACCTTAGCTGGTTTTCACAAAATCAATAGTACTAGATAGTCACGGTGCTTTTTAGCATGTGGATCCAGGTGTTTCCTTTCCAAAGCTCCTTCTTTAAATACTGATTGCATGGCCACAACTGAAGAGAAGGAGATATTTTGAAAGGCTAAAGGGAAAAATCATTTAATATATTACCCAAAATGCAAAAAGTAATATGCAAAATGGACATTTCATAAATATCACATTTAGAAGAGTGAAAATCTGCATAGCCCGAAGGCAAGAAAGCTTGCTTACTGAAAAATAAAACTCCTGCTCTTTTTTAATTATGCAATTACAAAAAAAGGATAAGCATATATTATTACACTTCTACCTATGCTGGCAATTAAGATTGTAATCTGGGTGACTACTAGAGCTTGTAATGAGATTATATCCCCCTATTACAGGAATGATCCAGTGTTGCAATAAAGGATGTTTCAGTTCTACTTACTAAGCTGTTGATTTTAGAAGAAGGTATTAAAAGGCATCTTAGGTATGCAGCATGCACACTAGAGTGGTTCTGGTGATGGTCAATGCATTTAAAGTTAAAACTTTGTGGTTTTTGAATGTTTTCCCCCAATTTATCTATATCAGGATTGGAAATTTACCAATATGTCAGATTGTCCTCTCTTTTAAATTTGAAGATGTCCAGTTGTTTTCAAAACATTGATCTGAACTGTCTTTGGCAATGATCTATTGTCTGGGAGTCACTTCTCACACTACACTGGAATTTCCCTTACAATATCCATGATAAGGATTTATTTTGAGGCAAGCGGCAATAAACTTTTCAACCTGAGTGACTAAAGAAAAAATTAAAAGTTCTTGTATGATAGTGGGATTTTGGAGACAACCAGTGGGGGTAGCCTTTCCAAAGACTTTCTTGGTCATGTCCCCTGAAGGAGTCTCTCTCTTGCTCTCTTGCTCTCTTGTGCTTTCTCTCCTCTTGATTTTCAGTCCTTCACTTCTTTCACTTGAGAGGGAGAGAGAGGGAGAGGGAGAGGGGGAGAGAGAGAGAGAGAGAGAGAGAGAGAGAGAGAGAGAGAGAG
>CABHPH010153035.1:0-40890 GCA_902168325.1 Peromyscus nudipes | reverse complement strand
TTTTTTCTTTCTTCTTTTTAACTATAAGGATTTCCTCAAAAAGCTATAGATTTAGGCTGAGGAAAAGCAGTAAAAACTGGGACCATGGAAATTGGGGCAACTTCTTCATGTGACTCATATATGCCTTCAGGGATAATATGGACCCAGTATTTTACATTCTACTTCCATTTAATAATGTAGCCCTGCTATAAATGTGCAAATTCATAGCTTGCTATATTAGACAACCACACCTGTCGAAGTGGGATATCCAGTTATACTCCTTCAATTCAAGAAATACTGACCTGATGAATCTTATGCCCCAAAAGGACAAAGCAACTTGTCTAAAAGCTTGAGACTAGTTGAGAGTGACTTCTTGTCCTGGATGCCTCTTAACACAAACATCTTTGTGTGTCTGTGTATACACTCATGTGGGTAGATGCTTGTGTGAGAAACGATGCATAAATCCTCAGGTCTCTGCTTCTTCAGCAGTATTGAAATTATAAGTGTGTGCTTCCAGGTTGCAGTTTTTCTACATGGGTTCTAGGGATCAAACTCAGGTCCTTAGGATAACATAACAAATAGTTTACCTACTAACATTTCTTCCAGCATCTTTTTATTTCAATCAATAATGTGATAGAGTGGCATACGTGAATGAGGAATATATAATGGAATGACCTATTTATCCCTCACCTTAGAAGGAGTATCTCAGCATGCCTCACACCATTGAACCCTTAACTTTTTCAGTGTTATGGAAGGCTTACAAAGTTTTGATGAATTTATTCCTTACACTCTGACATGCAAATGCCTTATGAATAATTCCTCTTGCTCTTCAAACACAATCAACATAATGTCATCAATATAATAGTCCAAAGTGAGGGCTTATAGAAGGGAAGGATAATGGGATCCTCATAAAGTAAATTAGGACACAAGGTTGAAAAGTTAATGTATCAGTGGGATAAGAGGGTACATGTTTATTGATGTCCTTCCCCAATAAAAGCAAGATGTGTGTTATACATCTGCTAATCCAATAATTGTTGTCTGCTGGTGGAAAGGCCAAGAATCCAATAGTTGTTCAGTCTATGAATCTGTATATCTCAGCTGGTCTGTGAAATGTGTTGGAGTAACTAAGAAGATTGTTCTAATACTGACGAAGGAATGCTTTATCAACAAACGAGATAGGTGAACTTACCAGCAAGAGTGAAGGCAAGCAGACAAAAAAACAAAGCCTTCCTTCTTCCATGTCATTTTATATAACAACTAGAAGCTGTGGCCAAGAGTTAGAGTTTACCTTCCCATCTGAAATAGTTCCATCTGCTTGAGTTTTAGTTATTCCAGCTGTAGTCAAGTTGACAACTATGATTATCTATCACAAATACTATAAACTTTTTATAATCTACTGAGGTACTTCCAAGAGGAGATTTGATTTGCCCTTCATTCAACATTTCTGGGGCCTGAAAAATACCTTGAGGTGTGAAAATTAATTGGAGTTCCTTTCAGATTAGATTTATTCACATGACCTAAAACTATACTCTTGATACAAATCAAGTAAAAATTCAACATAAACTGCATGCTATTTTTGCTTCTTAGAACAGGATGTTGCTCAATGCCATAGCTGCTTACTAATTTCATTCATCTGTTTACTATGGCTACTTGCCTTACTTTTGGGACCTGAGGATCCAGCTTGACTCCACATCCTGAGAAATTACGTTTTTCAATGGAGTGACTGAAGTTGAATACAATAAAGTCAAGGTTACATTTTTAAAAGAAAAAAGCAATCAGAGCTCTTCAAAGATTCCAGAACTGTAGTCACAAACTTACTTCCAAGAGTACTGATGAAAAACTGCCTTCTGGTTTCTCCAAATGTGGATGAGTAGATCTAAAATGATAAATACACTCTTGTATTTCCATATTGCCTAAACCTTTGAATCCTGTCCTCTACATTCCATCCTGACAAATCTATAGCTTGCTGAGGTTAGGTCACCTTTCTGTTTATGCTTGATGTAATCAACCCTTCCATGTATCTGCCTTCTAACTTAATGAGGTGCAGCATTAAACTAAAATGCTCTGCTTGGTGATTACACATTAGGAAACTCAACTTGTTCCAAGTTCCAATGTCATCACCATCCTCTTAGATGCCTCCGATCCATTTTTATGTGAATTCCTTTATTCTTTTGGAGTATACACACCTCCTCCAGAGTCATTTTGAAACATTAATGTAGTTCTACCGTTAGAAGCATGAATGATGGAAGGAATAGTTTCCGAGGAGAGTCAGCAATATCTTGCATTCAAAGCCTTAGAAGAGGAAATTACAGGTCCGAAGACAATACAAGTTCATGATCTGAGACATAGGCAGAGAAGCCAGTTCTGCTGCAGGTGGAAAAGTTGTTCCTACTGGCATGAAGGAAGGCTCTTACATTAAAAAAATGAAGAACAAGATCTGTGGACTAAATATCCTCCCTACCTTCAGAATCCTGCCATATGTTGCCCTCCCAACTTTCACGATCACATTCCTTCCCAATGAATCCTCTCACTTTAGCAGTAGACACCTTCTGAGATAGGTAATTAGACTAATATTGTAATCCAGATAGTGGCAAGACAGAATTGATACTTTGATCCTTAGCACTCCAGCAACTACATGATATAATGGTTTCCTTCAAGAGCATATATTGTAGTGTTCAGGTTATTTAGGTGGCTATGGTACCTATGGCACAAATTTAAACACTTGAGTTCATTTTATTCTTTCCCAGATTATCCAGGGATGCCATCAGTAACCCATGGTTATTTTTATACTTGGTTTGTCCCCCAAATACAAAGTATTATCATCACAGTCATTTAGCATCCTGGGCTTCTATAAGTTATCAATGACCAGTATACCATGGGAATAATTTTGCTTTTCTATTTCTAGGATCTACAGTGATATGTGAGATAGAAGTACTACGTTTACAACTAGGAAGGTAGTCCTTGATGCTTTGAAATCAATCAAATTAAAGAATCAATGCCAGTAACATTGGTATCAGATTAGAAAATACGTTCTTTTAATGTCTCATCTGGACCCACCTTCAGTGTCAAGATCCATTTTAGATAGGAATTATTGGCTGTGATGGAGGCAGAGATTCATTACAGGGAATGCAGAGGTGATCATAGAAGCTGAAAAGTCCAAAGACTTGCATTTGTAAGCTGGAAATTGTGTATAGCTCATGTTCAATGTTTCAGTTTAAAAGCTGTCCAGCTGGGCCGGGCGGTGGTGGTGCACGCCTTTAATCCCAGCACTTGGGAGGCAGAGGCAGGTGGATCTCTGTGAGTTCGAGGCCAGCCTGGGCTACCAAGTGAACTCCAGGAAAGGCGCAAAGCTACACAGAGAAACCCTGTCTTGAAAAACCAAAAAAAAAAAAAAAAGCTGTCCAGCTCAGAAGCAAGAAAATGTTGATTTTTCAGATGGAGACCTAAAGAAAGTGAGCTGCTCCAGCAGCTGGGCAGGGGTTCCCTGTCACTCAAATACTATTCTTGAAGAACTTATTCAAGAGGCCCGCTCTATAGGAAGTACACCACTTTACTCGTTAAGATGATTACATGGAAAATTCCCTGATATTTGGCCAAATATCAGGGTGCCCCATGGATCCTCAAGTTGGTATATAGAATTAACAATCACCCTACACAAAATATTTTAAGCAACTGAGGAAAGCTGGGAATGGGAGAGGTGCTTGTCCCTAAAGAGGAGCACACCAATTGGTTGTCCAATGCTAAATGATCAGCCATGAAAACCTACATACAAGTAATAATATATGGACTGAACAAGTTCTATTTAGTAATACATATAATATGCATACATATAGTATATATAGATATATGTGTATACAATAAGAATTGGTGAGAAAAGAGGCACTGAAAACATGGCATACAAACAACATTATGTGGACTGAACAAGTTGTGTGTGTGTGTGTGTGTGTGTGTGTGTGTGTGTGTGTATTCAAGCAAGAATTAGTGAAAAAAGTGAGAGGAGAATAGAGAGGGGTATATGAGAGAGTTTGGAGGGTCAAAGAGGAAGGTAGAAATGTTGCATTTATATTATAAGTTCAAAAATAAAAACATAAGCACAGTGCATATGATTTGAGGAATCACACACTCAACACTTAAAGTCTGACACAGTGTAAGCGGATGACAAATAAATTGGTGGGCTATTCCTAAGACCAATAAAGTACCAAGGCAGAATGAATTATGTGACGTTTATAGTGTACTTAAAGAAGATCGCCCTTTAGCCAAATCCTCCTAAAGAGCAAGTTCAAGCTGACAGAGCAGAATGGGAGGAGCGAGATATATAGGCTTTCAGAAAAGCATAATGTTTTCTCTAGGTATAGAATTGAATAGGTAGAAACGAAGGAATGGCAGGTTTTACTTCCCCTTGGAGGATGCAAGAAAGAAAACCTACAGGGGAAAAAAGTAATTTTTTCTTAAATTTCAAATCCAGTTGATATGATTTAAACATGGTTGATTTATGGGGCTCTCATGTGGGTCTGGAAAACAACAGAGAGCCGATCACGGAAAATATGGTAATGCATGGCCACTAAAGATGTTTGAATTTTCATTAATTATGATGCAGAAGTGTGTTGAAAAAGCTCTGAAACAGTTTCTGACAATGACAGTGTAAGACGTGGAGCATGGGGTGAATTCCTGGTAGCGTGATAGGCAGCTGAGTATAAGCATAATTCTGAAGACTTTCTTAGGACATTAGAAGTGATAGTAACATGGGAGAGAAACAGAAAATTGGGCAATGGACTCATTTTGATACAGAAAAGAATCATATCTTAAAAATATTTCACTCAAGCCAGGCACAGTAGCACATACTTTTAATCCCAGTTCTTGGGAGGCAAAGCCATGTGGATCTCTGTGAGTTTGAGGCCAGTCAGTTCTACATAGTGAGTTCCAGGACAGCCAGAGCTCGTAGTGAGACCCTACCTTGAGAAATCACAACAACAATTTTTTTTCACACAAAAGCCATTTGACCTGAGGGGTTCATTAAGGGAAACAGGACAGCCACTGGAATAGCAAAACAAAAATAACAACCAATATAGACTTTGTTGAAACCATACAAAGATGAAGAGAGAATTTTTTATTGTGATCCAAAACACAGAAGAGTGATTAAAATGCATGTTCTGCAGCTAGTTTTTAAATCCAGAATTTATACAAAATTCTATAAGTAGTATATTAGTGAAGGAAAACGGGGAACTATTGCATGTTACTGGAATATCTCAGCTTATGAATGGAGATGTGAATGTTCCACCCACAAGTACTCCAAGGGAGCAATAGCTTTCCCTGCCATTCTACCACTGCCGGGGTTATAAAAGTAATCTCTGTACTCCTTATGAATTTAAACTTCAAAACATATACAGACCAAGCAAAAACAATTTTTGAGTAGGAAATATAGTGACTCATTAAAGCCACAGTCACTTGACAAAGTGCTCAATAATTCAGTGAAAGTAATACAGTTTTGTGTAGTTATCGTGGATTCAAGAATATGTCTGAACTCATATGCTGAGAGTCCACAATGTAAACAACTGCTCCAGTATTGTGTTTATTTGACTTAATTTAGCTATCCAAATTGAGTGAAGAAGTACTATAGGAAAAGAAAGTGAATGGGGTCACTTAAGACATGTTTTCAGAGTGGTGATTTTATTTTTTAGACATCAAGTCATAACATGGTTGATTTAGAGTGGTATTGATCTTCAGCAGGGTAAAGTAGTGAAAATTTAGGATGCTATTTCAATTTCCCATCAGATAACCCAGCCATCTATAAGTGAAATCTCCCATCCATCATTGATAAATGTAGAAATAAGTTTTCCTGGATGAAAAAGAACTATCAGAAATACAGTTTTAATAGAGAAAATAACTCAAACAAAAAAACTGATTAATTGTATTTTATAATGATGGCATCACTGATGCATAGAATCAATTGCTGCTTAGTTATTTGTTTGAACTTTTTATTTTATTTTTATTCTCTGAAATAATGGGCCAGTTCTATATACTGTATTCACTCTAAATGGCTTGTTCATCCCCTCACAATTCACTTTCTTGTACTTCTCTCTGTCTCTGTCTCTGTCTGCCTCTCTGTCTCTGTCTCTTCTCTCTTTTATCTACTATACACACTTGATACTTTTCTGTTTTGTTTCATATATTCTATTTATGATATATTATTTAAATATTATTTTTATATTCAGAAAATTGACACATAAATCATAACACTATTCACATACTCACTTAGACATTAAATATGTTCTTCTCTCTGATTTTATTGGTTGAGTTCTTTGTGAAACTATTTTGTCTTAGAGAACTATATTAGAATATGAAGTAAGGTTTACAATTCTTCAGAGACAACATATTTAAATAAATTAACTAGACACAGCAATACTATATATTTTACGATGGTTATCATTATAGAAATATATTTCTGTTGTTTATTATTACTAAATACTGCTATTTCTTTTGCACATAAAGCAATTCACTCAAAAAGGGGGTATTTAAGTTGATAGTAGTAGAGATCATAAGAAATGTTAGTTCAAAAGGTGTCAATCATTTTTTAAAAAGCATATTTGAGAGACTACTGGAGAAAAAGTAATTCCATAATGCTAATCTGAAGCTACTGTAAAAATAGAAGCATGAAGTATAATGGAAGGTTAAGAAACGGACCTGAATGGAGCTTCTGAAGAGATAAGTGATAAGACTTTCCTTCAACTATAGAGTAACAGATAAGAAGCAAAATGGCATAGCAGCTGTGATGAGAGAGGTTAAGGTATTGTTTCGGATCTACAGAAGTGTAGCAAAGCAGTGAATACAAACCATTCACTAGACAAGTGAGCTGTACAGTAGCGTGAGATAAGTTTGACATCAGGATAAACACACTGTGTCTGAGTGTCAACTGACGGCAAACTGAATACAAATAGTATGACTGTTTCTATCATGCTCTTTCTTCCCATCTTTTAGTTGGTGGGTATTGTAGTAACTGAGAAAATAAAGCAAGCACAATTTCACTACAGAGGAAGACTCAGTGATAATCAGTATTTTAAAAAAGCATTTATAGCATAGGATTTGATTGACATTTTTGTGATGATTAATACTGATTTAACGATTAATTTAAACATTGTCTCAAATCAGATTGGAGCATATAGCTGACATTTTCTTAATCAGTTATTTTGTTTGCAGTAGGATGTGAGCAAAGTGCCCAGCAACTTCACTGAAAGTGGCTTAGAGGAAACTAAGTTTGTAAGAGGAAGAACCAAATGTAAACATAAAGGTCTTGGTATCCCATTTATATTCAGTTACTCACTTAAGACATCAAAGCCACAATGAGCAGTTTGACAAGAGCAATATGTTTCTTTGGAATGGATTTATTACTTAGTGCATAGGTAGTGTAATTATTAGGACTCTAAGATTATATATTTTATTAAATTTATTTATGCCTCAAGAATTCTATTTATTAAATTTTAAAAATTACATTGCTTTGAGTTTTTAAAAAATCTCGCTTCTGGGTTTTACTAAAAATAATTCCATCTTGTGGAATGGAATTAGGAAAAGAGAAAAAAATAAGAGAAATCCATGTTAAGGAGTTCATATTAATTTGATGTCAATACAATTAATGTTATGAGTGATTTGGAAACACAATCCCATCATTTGGAAATCTTTCTCAATTAACGTAACTTTCTTATTTAATTATTTATCATCAATATAATAATTCTCACAACTTTATATTAGATAATATTAATTATAGTTAAGAAATTGCTGTACATAAGAATGACATCTATCCAGAATAAGTACTTTCAGTAGTGAGTAAGCAATTAAATCAGTGAATTTTGTGGAGAGGTATTTTTTTCCTATTAGGAATTCTTATTGCAAGTTTACTGTAGCAAATTATTTACTAAAGAAGAAGAGTATCAATTATAGAGCTTTCAGTTAAAAAAAAACTTGAAGTTTTCACATTCAGATGTGGGCTAACAGACAATCTCTAATCAGCCACAGAGAACAACACTCCATCTGACATCCATATTTGAAGTGCAAGTGTATATGCTTGATTGGGGCACAATTAGTGGAAAGATATTGCATTTAAAATACATGTGATACTTTTGTTAGTCCAGTCTCACAATATTGGCTCTTTGTAACCGTACAAAGCTGTGCCCTGAGTCTTTAAAAGACAATAATAATGCCATTTGCCACTGTCATTAAATTAAGCAAAGACAAATGCTACCAATTCTGGGCAAGATTGCCACTTAAACTTTTAAATGAAATCTGAAGAAAGCCGGGAATTTATTAGAATTAGGGTAAAAGAAAAACCCTCAAAAATATTACCTTATATACCTAGATTTAGACATTTGGGATTTAGTCATAGGATAATTATATCAGTCTTTATGATGCCATAAAGACTGTGAAAGAAGTTATTGAGAACTGTGGAAATAATTGAAAGATGAAAATATATTTTTGAAATAATAATTTATACATTTAACTTCATTACAGGTCATGTGCGTCTGATTAAAAATTATGTACTTAGGAAAACTAAAGCAAGATTTTTATTGCCTCCATCCTGACGATGCGTTAAGGTTTGATACTGTTATGCCCCAAGTACCTTCTTCTGGTCAACTAAGAACTCTGCTGAGTTAGACATTTGAAAGAAACTCACTGAACGTAGGCCATTCCATGGTTTTTCATTTAGTTGAAAAGGAAATTAAGTAATGCAGTCTCATCTTGCAGTGAGTTTAAACAAATAGTCTACTTTGGCATCACCCCAACCATCTGAATCCCACTGTCAATCATAGAGAGAACCAGCTTTGACTCAGGAATACGTCCTTAGCAGTAATCACACAGCAGAGTCTGTCCAGTGAGGAACATGCCACCATGTCTGTGTACTTACTGGAGTTACACATGTCAAGAGAAAATGCTCACATACACTGGACATTTCCCGGCAGTCGTTACATCCATTTCTGAGCTGCTGTCAGTAAAGGAGGACTTTGGTTTGGTGTTAGTTGTTTATTTGCTCATGCATTTGTTTGGCGTGATGACCTTCACTATCAGTACCATTTCTCTAAACTTTCTCTGGAACTTTTTTTCCCTATCTTCATCACATTCTTTGTTTCTTTTTGGAATTCTCTTTTCTTTTTTACATACTTTCCTATTAAACAAAATTGAAAAAAAAAAACAAATCCAATAAAACAAAAAATAAAACCCATTCTTTCCACCCACATAGAGGTGGGGCCCCTGATTCACCAGTTTTGCCTGTTTGCTCCTGAAAGTACTCTTCACTTTTGCTTCTCAGTGAACTTTTCAACACCACACGCCACATCACTACTACATTACTCCAGAGATGAGTCTTTTATGCCACATTCATATCCTTTCCTGGAAAGGTAAAATCACATTGTCCTCTGATCATTTCCAATATGTACAGGACCTTAGTATTTGGAATATGGGTCCATACTGCCTTCTGAATGACTGATTCTGCATACTATGTAACTTTTTTATCTTGAAAATAAAAAAGGGAGATAATAGTAGCACTTTCCACTATTTGATGGTGAGAGTTAAATTACTCCTTACAGTGCTGAAAACCGTGCCTAAGCTAAAAAAAAAAAATCTAACTACAAGTACCTCCTTTTCTTGTAAAATGGAAAATTTCAAATGTTCATTCCACATAGGAACATATCCATGATGTGAAATATAGAGTTGATGTTGTAAATACTCAATAATTCTAACTACTTCAAAACTCAAAAAAATGACATCTTGATCACAGTTATTATTGTTGGTATGTTGTCATTTTACTTTGGTTATCACTACCTCCTTTTCTCTGGCTACTTCTTTGCACTCTTGAGGCCTCTCTTCCCCTACTCATGCCACAAAGTATTCCCAGGACATATGTATGTGAATGAGTGACTTTTGATACCTCAATTTGAAGTTCCCTCAGATAAGTCAAATTTAGAATGTCTCAAAATTGCACTTTCATCATTTTATACAGAAGATGTATTGAGGATCATGTAGAATTTGCTTCCACTGTATATGGCAGTCACCTGTTCCCTCTCAGTTTATTCACAGGGAAAACTTATGAGTTGGTTGTACATTTTCTTCCCATATATCCAATCTGTGCCTGTTAACTGAATGATATAGTACCTTGGTAGAGTTTTTTTATTAAGAAATTTTTTTATTCATTTTACATACCAATGATAGATTCCCCTTCTTCCCTCCTCCAGGCCCCCGCAACCTACCCCCACTCCCTCCTACAAGAAGGTAAGACCTCCCATGGGGAGTCAACAGAGTCTGGTACATTCAGTAGAGGTAATTCGAAGCCCCTCCCCCTGTCTCAAGGTTGTGTGAGGTGTCCCACCATAGGTAATGGGCTCCAAAAAGCCAGCATATGCACCAGGGATGAATCCTGCTCCTACTGCCAGGGGCTCCTTAAGCAGATCAAGCTACACAACTTTCTTGCTTATGCAGAGGGCCTAGTGCAGTCCCATGGAGGCACCAAAGATGTTGGTCTAAAGTTCATGAGTTCCTACTAGTTTGGTTTGGTTGTCTCCATAGGTTTCTCCATCATGAACTTGATGCCCCTTGCTCATAGAATCCCTCTTCTCTCTTTTTAACGAACTCATTGTAGCTCAGCCTGGTGCTTGGCTGTGGATCTCTGCATCTACTTCCATTAGTTATTGGAGAAAGGCTCTATGATGACAGGGTATTCACTGATCCTGAACTGGGATAAGCCAGTTCAGTCACCCTCTCCTCTATTGCTAGGAGTCTAAGCTGGGATCATCCTTATGGATTCCTGGAAACTTCTCTAGCACCTGCTTTCTCCCTATCCCCATGATTCTTACTCCCTTTCCAATTCACTTTCCTTGGGTAGGAACTGTCAGTCCCAATGTGCCTGTAGCTGAATTGCCTTCAGCTTTCCTCCAATGAGTGTTATCTGATGTCTTCATTATCTCTCCAATTAAAGACATATAGCCCTGCAAAACAGCATATGGGTAGTATTGCCTACAATCGCCACCTTATTCAAAGTGGTAATGATCTTCAAGAGGCAGCCCCTTTGCCTTGTCAATTTGTATAATGTCAACATGTTCATTAAGTTTATAGACTATTTCTTCTAACATAAAGTAATCATAAAAGGAGGATGGATTGTCAGTATTCTTCCTCATCATTGGTGCCTAGAGGGGAAGACACATGCTCAACAAATGCTTGCTGAATAACAAAACAGGGGTGATGAATAAATTTGTAGGCAGTACAAAACAAATTCATAATTGCTATTCAACAAACGTTTGTAACGTTAATGATAAATTGAAATCATTTAAGCATCATTATTTTAAAGATTTGATGTAATCTAAGCAGTTGAAAATTAAAAATCAAACCTCTTTTTAAAACTAGGGGGAAGTGTTTCACACTACAGAAAGGTTGAAAAATATTCTATCCTGTTAATTCAAATTTATTTCAATTTGATCACTGGAAAATTAAGCTGTAACAATCTTAATTTTCCTGGGGAAGAGGCTAAATTATTTTGATTTCTTCTTCTATCAGCAACACAGAGTCAACTCCATGAACTTTTGCCCAATTAGCCCTGAAAGAATGAAATATTAAGTTCTAAAGAAATACCACACATGTTATGTCCAACTCACTGAACTGCTAAGGCTGTTATAGTGGAATAACTTTCTATTATGTGTTCAAATTGTACTGTGCCTTGGGATTGATTGAGAAGGCATGGTTAGTGTGCAAGCAGCAAGATGAAGATGTATTTATACCAACCTCATGCTCAGGGCCAGTTCTACTTGCAGAATGACAAATAGATATGCTTTGTATCAGCCACAGCTCAGAAAGCCTGCGATCGTATTCACCACACACAGTGATTCCAAAGTTGAGGAGCTAGGGAATAATCTGTTAGCAAACGCCAGCTGTGAAAACAGTGCAAAATCCCGTTCACTCCCTTGAGAATCAAAGCTGTGTTATGCCATTTGGAAGACTGTAGACTCCTTACCACTCCACTGAAGATTTTGCATGTTTATTGTTTTGATGATTACTAACTAATCCATATTTTAAATCCTAAATAAGCACTAATATTACAAAGTGATGATAATATAAATGACCTTTTAATTTTGTTTTGGGGGGCATATGGAACTTTTGGTTTTATAGGATAAGGAACTATTTTGGTACAAATAATTTTCAATCTTTTTATATTTTTAACAAATTTTAATACTGAATGGAAATAAATAGGAGCTCAGAAAATGCAGTCTAACAAGATAGGGAAAGGGCAGCTCTTTTGCTTAATTTATTTTGTTGTTGTTTTATTTTCTTTTTTCTTCATTAAGAAATTTTCTAGTCACTCTACATGTCACCCACAGATCCCACCTCCTCCTTCCTCCCACTTCCAAGCCACCCCACATCCCCATATTCCCCAAATCAAGGTCTCCCATGGGGAGTCAGCAGAGCCCAGCACACTGAGCCTAGGCAGGTCCAAGCCCCTCCCCACTGCACCAAGGCTGTGCAAGGCGTCACACCACAGGCACTGGGCTCCCAGAAGCCTGCCCATGCACCAGGGATAGATCCCAATCCCCCTGCCTGGGTGCCCCCACACAGTTCAAGCCAAACAACCGTTTTCCGTATCCAGAGGGCCTAGTATAGTCCCATGGGGGCTCCACAGCCACTAGTCTACATTTCATGGGCTTCCACTAGTGTGGCTGGTCATCTCTGTGCATCTTCCCATCATGATCTCAACGTCCCCCACCTGCAGAATCCCTCCTCTCTCTCACCAATTGGATTCCTGGAGCTCAGCCTGGTGCCTGGCCATAGATCTCTGCATCTGCTTCCATCAGTCCCTGGACAAAGGCTCTATGATGACAGTTAGGGTATTCACCTGTCTGATCTCTGGGGCAAGCCAGTTCAGTTCAGGCATCCTCTCCACGATTGCTAGTAGTCCAAGTAAGGGTCATCCTTGGGGATTCCTGGCAACTTCCCTAGCACTGGATTTCTCTCTATCCCCATGATATCTCCCTCTATCATGTTATCTCTTTCATTGCTTTCCCATTCTATCCCTGTTCCAGCTTGACCATCCCATTCCCTTATGTTCCCATCCCCTATCCCCTACCCTCTATTGTCTACCCCTCATCCCCTGGTTACTCATAGAGATCTCATCTATTTCCCCTTCCCAGGGAGATCTTTGAATCTTCCTTGTTAGCTAGCTTCTCTGGATTTATGGGTTGTTGTCTGGCTGCCCTTTGCTTTACATCTAGTATCCACTTATGTGTGAGTACATACCATTCTTGACCTTCTGAGTCTGGGTTACCTCACTCAGGATGATACTTTCTAGTTCCATCCATTTGCCTGCAAATTTTAAGATGTCATTGTTTTTCTCTGCTGAGTAGTTCTCCATTGTGTATATGTACCACATTTTCTCTAATCCATTCTTCAGTTGAGGGGCAAATAGGTTGTTTCCAGGTTCTGGCTATTACAAATAATACTGCTATGAACATAGCTGAGCATGTTTCCCTGTGGTATGATTGAGCATTCCTTGGGTATATTCCCAAGAGTGTTATAGCTGGGTCTTGAAGAAGATTGATTCCCAATTTTCTAAGAAACCACCACACTGATTTCCAAAGTGGCTGTACAAGTTTGCACTCCTACCAACAGTGGAGGAGTGTTCCCCTTGCTCCACATCCTCTCCAACATAAGCTATCATCAGTGTTTTTGATCTTAGCCATTCTGACAGGTGTAAGATGGTGTCTCAGAGTCATTTTGATTTGCATCTCCCTAATGACTGATACTGGGCAATTCCTTAAATGTCTTTCAGCTATTTGAAATTCTTCCTTTGAGAATTCTCTGTTTAGCTCTATAGCCCATTTTTCAATTGGATTGTTCATTATATTGATGTCTAGTTTCTTGAATTCTTTATATATTTTGAGGACCAGCCCTCTGTCAGATGTGAGGTTGGTGAAAATCTTTTCCCATTCTGTAGGTTGTCGTTTTGTCTTATTTACTGTGTCCTTTGCTCTACAAAAGCTTCTCAGTTTCAGGAGGTTCCATTTATTAATTGTTGCTCTCAGTGTCTGTGCTACTGGTGTTATATTTAGGAAGTGGTCTCCTGTGCCAATTTGTTCAAGACTACTTCTTACTTTCTCTTCTATCAGGTTTAGTGTAACTGGTTTTATATTGAGGTCTTTGATCCACTTGGACTTGAGTTTTTGCATGGTGATAGATATGGATCTATTTGCAATCTTCTACAGGTTGATGTCCAGTTATGCCAGCACCATTTGTTGAAGATGCTTTCTTTTTTCCATTATACAGTTTTGGCTTCTTTGTCCAAAAAAGCAGGTGTTCATAGTTGTGTGGGTTAATGTCAGGGTCTTCAGTTTTATTCCACTGGTTCATGTGTCAGTTTTTATGCCAATACCAAGTTGTTTTTATTACTATAGCTCTATAATAGAGCTTGATATCAGGAATGGTGATGCCTCCAGGTGTGGCTTTGTGTACAGGATTCTTTTAGCTATCCTAGGTTTTCTGTTTTTTCCAAATGAAGTTGAGTATTGTTCTTTCCAGGTCTGTGAATAATTGTGTTTGGATTTTGATGGGGATTGCATTGAATCTGTAGATTGCTTTTAGTAAGATTGCCATTTTTACTATGTTAATCCTACCTATCCATGAGAATGAGAGATCTTTCCATTTTCTGATACCTTTTCCAATTTCTTTCTTCAGGGACTTAAAGTTCTTGTCATACAGGTCTTTCTCTTGCTTAGTTAGAATTACCCCCAAAGTATTTTGTATGATTTGTGGCTATTGTATCCACATATTTATCATTTGCATATAGGAGGGCTACTGATTTTTTTTAAGTTCATCTTGTATCCTGCCACATTGCTGAAGGTGTTTATCAGCTGTAGAAGTTCTCTGGTAGAATTTTTGGGGTCACTTATGTATACTATCATATCATCTGCAAATAGTGAAAGTTTGACTTCTTCCTTTCCAATTTGTATCCCCTTGATCGCCTTGTGTTGTCTTATTGCTCTAGTTAGAACTTCAAGTTCTATATTGTATAAATACGGGGAGAGTGGACAGCCTTGTCTTGTTCCTGATTTTAGTGTAATCACTTTGAGTTTCTCTCCGTTTAATTTGATGTTGGTTGTTGGTTTGCTGTAAATTGCCCTTATTATCCCTGTATTCCTGATCTCTCTGTTTATCATGAAGGGGTGTTGGATTTTCTCAAAGATCTTTTCAGCATCTAATGAAATTATCTTTTGTTTTTTCTTTCAGTTTTTTTTATAAGGTGTATTAAAATGACAGATTATGTTGAACCATCCTTGCATCTCTGGGATGAAGCCTACTTGATCTGGGTGGATAATGTTTTTGATATCTCCTCTGAGTCAGTTTGCCACTATTTTATTGAGTATTTTTGCATCAATGTTCTTGAGGAAGATTGGTCTGTAATTCTCTTTCTTGGTTGCATCTTTGTGTGGCTTGGAAAGGATAGTAACTGTCACCTTATAAAAGTAATTTGGTAACATTCCTTCTGTTTCTATTGTGTGGAACAATTTGAAGAGTATTGGTATTAAGTCTTCATTGAAAATCTGTTAGAATTTTGGGTTGAAACCATCTGGTTCTGGGCTTTTTTTTGGTAGGGAGACTTTTAATGACTGTTTCTTTTTCCTTAGGGGTTATTGGTCTATTTAAATTGTTTATCTGGTTTTGATTTAATTTTGGTATGTTGTACATATCCAGAAAATTGTCCATTTCTTTTAGATTTTCCAATTTTGTGGAGTACAGGTTTTTGAAGTATGACCTGATGATTCTCTAGATTTCCTCATTGTCTGTTGTTATTCCTCCCTTTTCATTTCTGATTTTGTTATTTTGGATGCTCTCTCTCTGCCTTTTGGTTAGTTTGGACAAGGGCTTGTCTATTTTGTTGATTTTCTCAAAAACCAACTCTTTGTTTCATTGATTCTTAGTATTGTTCTCTTTGTTCCTATTTTATTGAATTTAGTTCTCAATTTGATTATTTCCTGGTATCTATTTTTCTTGGGTGACTTTGCTTCTTTTTGTTCTAGAGCTTTCAGTTGTGCTATTAAGTCACTAGGGTGAGATTTCCCCAACTTCTTTATGTGGGCGTTTAGTAATATGAATTTTCCTCTTAGCACTGCTTTCATAGTGTCCCATAAGCTTGAATATGTAGTACATTCATCTTCATTGAATTCTAGGAAGTCTTTAATTTCTTTGTTTATTTCTTCCTTGACCCATTGGTGATTCAATTGAACATTATTCAGTTTCCATGATATTGTAGGCTTTCGGTAATTTTTGTTGTTGTTGAAGTCTAACTTTAAACCATGGTGGTCCAATAGAATACAAGAGGTTACTCCTATTTTTTTTTTGTATTTGCTGAGATTTGCTTTGTGACTGAAGATGTGGTCGATTTTGGAGAAGGTTCCATGGGGTGCTGAGAAGAAGATATATTCTTTTTTGTTAGGATAGAATATTTTGTACTTATTGATTAAGTCTATTTGAGTCATAACATCTGTTAGGTCCCTTATTTCTCTGTTAAGTTTTGAGCTGGCAGATCTGTCCAGTGGTGAGTGGGGTGTTGAAGTCCCCCCCCCATTGCTGTGTGAGGTTTGATGTGTGATTTAACCTTTAGTAATGTTTCTTTTACATATGTGGGTGTCCTTGTATTTGGACCATAAATGTTCAGAATTGAAATTTCATCTTGGTAGATCTTTCCTGTGATGAGTATGTAATGTCCTTCTCAATCTCTTTTGATTGATTTTAGTTTGAAGTCTATTTTGTTAGAGATTAGGATAGCTATACCAGCTTGCTTCTTAAGTCCATTTGATTGGAAAGTCTTTTCCAAGCCTTTTACTCTGAAATAGTGTCTGACTTTGAAGTTGAGGTGTGTTTCTTGTAAGCAACAGAAGGATGGGTCCTTATTTCATATCCATTCTGTTAGCTTGTGTCTTTTTATAGGTGAATTAAGTCCATTGATATTAAGGGATATTAATGACCAATGATTGTTAATTCCTGTTATCCTTTGGTGGTAGTGTGCGTGTATTTCTCTTCCTTGGAATTTACTGATGTGGGGTTATCTATTGCCTGTGTTTTTGTGGGTGTATCTGACTTCCTTAGGTTGGAATTTTCCCTTCTAGTGCTTCCTGTAGGGCTTGATTTGAGGGTAGGTATTGTTTAAATCTTGTTTTGTCTTGGAATGTCTTGTTCATTCATCTATGGTGATTGAAAGTTTTGCTGGGTATATTAGTCTAAGCTGGCATCCATAGTCTCTTAGTGTCTGCATTACATGTGTCCAGGACCTTCTGGCTTTCAAAGTCTCCATTGAGAAGTTGGGTTTTATTCTGATGGGTCTGTCTTTATAAGTCACTTGACCTTTTTCTTTTGTTGCTTTTAATATTCTTTCTTTATTCTGTATGTTTAGTGGTTTAATTATTATATGGCGAGGGAACTTTGTGGGGGGGTGTTCTAATCTATTTGGTGTTCTATAAGCTTCTTGTATCTTCATAGATATTTTCTTCTTTAAGTTGGGAAAGTTTTCTTCTATGATTTTGTTGAACATATTTTCTGTGCTTTTGAGTTAGTATTCTTCTCCTTCTTCTATATCTATTATTCTTAGGTTTGGCCTTTTCATGGTGTCCCAGATTTCCTGGACATTTTGTGTTATGACTTTTTTGGCTTTGGTATTTTCTTTGACTGATGAATCTATTTCCTCTATTGTATCCTCTACATCAGAGATTCTCTCTTCCATCTCTTGTATTCTATTGGTGATGCTTGCATCTGTGTTTCCTGTTCATTTACTCAGATTTTCTATTCCCAACATTCCCTCTGTTTGTGTCTTCTTCATTGTTTCTATTTCACTTTTCAGGTCTTGAACTGTTTCCCTCACCTGTTTAACTGCTTTTTCATGGTTTTCTTGGCTTTCTTTAAGGGATTTATTGATTTCTTCTAATTTTTTGTTTGTCTTTTCCTCAATTTCTTTAAGAGAATTTTTATTTCCTCTTTAAAGGTCTCTAGCCTCTTCAGAAAGTTATTTTTAAGGCCATTTTCTTCTGTTTCTTCTATATTGTGATGTTTAGGTCTTGCTGTTGTAGGAGGGCTAGGTTCTGGTGATGCCATATTGTTCTTTATATTGCTGTATGTAGTTTTGCACTGGTGTCTACCCATCTTTTCCTCCAATAGGTGCAAGAGGTGCCTGTGGCTGAATAAGCTGCTGTTGGTCCAAACTGTGCTTGTTGTGTCTGTGTCTCAGAGAGCCCCGCTGGGTCTAGTCTTAGCTCTTGGTCTAATTTGAGCTGGCAGATTCTGTATCACAGGAAGCTGCTCTTGGTCTTATCAGGGCTCTTGGTCCAGTCAGAGCTGACAGATTCTGTGTCTCAGAAAGCCTCTTTTGGTCCAATGAGAGCTAGCAGATTCTGTGTCTCAGGAAGCCACTCTTGGTCCAATGAGAGCTGGTGGATTCTGTGTCTCAGGAAGTTTCTGGGGTAGCAGGTATATGGGTACTGGGGTATGACATGGGTCTTGTAGATTTCAGGGTCTGATGGGGGGTTTTGGTGGTGGAGCCTGCCCACAGGAGTTTTCCCTTCTTGCTGGCAACTGGGGCAAAGTTAGGTGGGGGCTTCCCGGGGACTGGCTGTGTCCCAGGGCCTGGGTCCTAGAGGCAGGACTCTCTGTGTAGAAGAGTCACTCACCTCTTGGTCCAATGAGAGCTGGCAAATTCCATGTCTCAGGATGTTACTGGGGTCACAGGTGGATGGGTATTGGGGGTTTTGCATAGGTCTTTTAGATTGAAGGGTCTGGTGGGGGATTTTGGTGTGGGAGCCTGGCCTCAAGAGTTTTCCCTGATAGCCAGCAACTCTAGGTCCAATGAGAGCTGGTGTATTCCTTGTCCTAGGAAGTTACTGGGGACACAGGTGGATGGGTATTCTGGTAGGGTGTGGGTCTTGTAGATTGCAGGGTCTGACAGGGGTTTTGTTGGGGGAGCCTCTTAATGACAGCTGTCAGATTCTCTGTCTCAGGAAGTTACTGGGGTCTCAGGTGAATGGGTATTGAGGTAGGGTGTGGATCTTGTGGATTGAAGGGTCCGATGGGAGGTTTTGGTGGGGGAGCCTGCCCACAAGAGTTTTCCCTGCTGGCTGACAACTGGGGCAGAGTTGGGTAGAGATTCCTGGGAACTGGCTGTAAGTGTATATATAATTACACACACACACACACACACACACACACACACACACTCACACATTATACATTTTATATAGTTAGTTTCTTTGAAATCAAATATCAGACTCTACACCTCTTAATAAAATCAATTTACTAGGAGATATATGACATTTCATATTTATGTAAAATGCAGAAATGAAGTAAAATGCACCTTACAATAAGAGGACATGGAATAGTTTAGTTGGTGGGGTGGGGGAGACTAATACAATGGGCTCTGCTGAATTTCTCAACTGGGCCTTCAGATCAAACCTTCTGTCTCTGGGTCATCTTCAAGTCAGGAGATTTCTGAATGAGAGTGGACTCAACCCAGTTTTAATGCATGCTGATCCCTTGGGCTAGGCAGATAGGTACTGAGGTTTCCACTGACACCGTAAGACTGTAGGGAAGTGAAAATCCTATGATTATTACAACACGGGTGTGAGTCCGACAGGAATTATCAAGTTAAAGAAAGTCAGTGCTACGATGCGAATGCCTATTTCCCTGATACACACACACACACACACACACACACACACAAATCCTGAAATCCAAACTCTCAAGGTGACAGTGGGAGGTTGGGAAGTAACGTCTCTGAGAAGATAATTAGGTCCTGGGTGTGATTAGTGGAATAATGTTCATAATGAAGAGACCCACGTTGTTCATTCACCCTCCCCCACATGGGAGAGCACTGTTCAAAAGCTTCTTCTATAATCCCAAGCATCAGACATCAATTTGTCATTGCTTTGATCTTGGATTTCTCCCTCCACAAAATGATATGACATAAATTATTTCTGTTTAAACATTATCCAGTTTACAGTATGTTGTTACAGCATTCCAAACAGACTAAGCCATTATGAAGTATAATGGGCAAAGGATTTCAATAATGACTTCAGGGACAACATGAATCTTAAATGACTGGTGGAATTGAATAGCCAAGGACAGAAAATTTTTGCCAAAGAATAATATAATTTAAAAACGATTAGCATTATATCAAGATCTGTGTGTTACAACAAACATGAACAGATTATTAAGGCTTTCTTCCTAGGTAGTTTTAAGTTGGTGCTGTTTGATATTGTTTTTGAAATTATTGGCAACCACCATTGGACTATGCATAAATATAATGTTCAGGGCCTGCATTAAAAGGAACCAATGACTCTCTTTTAAAAATTATCATTGTGGATTTGTCACCATTAGTCAGCTACTAGAAATATTTGATTTCTTAGCAGATGTCTATAAAGTAGATATTCTTATGAAGCAATATAGGAAAGAAATTAGACATTAAATTACTGGGAAATCTGGCAAAATGGAATGTAGATACTTGATTTTTCCCATGTCTGTAATTTATGTCCATTAATTTTACCTTCATTTTGTTCTTCACCTGAATTTGTACAGTATGACCAGCCCTTCTTAATGTTAGATAATTTAGCTGCTATGATATTCAGAAGTGAAACAGACTAATAAGAGTTTTTAAGCACTAATAAAATTTAATGTTTTAAGTATCTGCTTTTGTATTCTGTATGGTTGGATTTCACTATAGAATGACAGGTGGCCATTACAGTTGATAGAACAATCACGAGCATACAATTTCAGCACAGACTTTGAAGATACAATTGAAACATAATACCATTGACATTTAATCAGAGATTGCCAAAAGGGACATTAATGAGAACTGTTGGTATTTTTTAATCAATTGATTCCAACAACATTCTTTCAAACATACTTATTAGAATTTTATTAAATATTTCATCACAATTATGAATTTTGGTATATCCCCAACAGCTTTTTACCATATTTCTTTTCTTATTGTTGACTAAAAATTATTCTGAAATATTAAAAAATAGAGGAGAGTGAGTCACAATTTTTTATTAACATGCTAAGACTTTTGATAGTTGGCCTCTGTTTGCATTTAATATGTATCAAGTCTTTCCATTTGATAAGTCAAGTATCTACTCTTTGTGGAATGAATAATATCCAGAAGGCAATCATGATAAGCTCTTAAATTTATCATATTAATAATAACTACTCAAGTTTATTGAGTACTTACTATGTGACAAGAATCAGCTCTAAAGCCTTATCTATAAATTATGATAAATAGCCCCCAGAAACCACAGGGTGAATTCAGTTCTGCTTTATACATTATAGACGTGAAAGCTGAGGGAACATCTGATTATCATTTAACTAGTGCATAACAGGCTCAAAATCAAATTCAAAGATAAAAGCAAAAAAAAATTAAAAATCTCTGAATGAACACCAGCCATAATTAAATTCATTCTTTATCTCATAAAAAAGGATGTTATGTTGGACAATATACTTAAGATCTCCAATCCTCTATTTCTTCATTAAAATGAAGCAAGATCAACTTACACCAATATAGCAGGAATCTTAACAGGTCTTATCAATAAAAACAAATCTGGAGCCAGGTATTGGGGTAACTGCTGGAAGATCAGAGAGGCAGAACAAGCCACAGCCACCTCATCTTGCCAATTCCTCAGCTGATCCTGTTTCCTCAGACTGGAAGCCTCTGAGTCCTCATCCAAATGGATCTCAGCTGAACTGCTGCTCAAAAGCCTAAAAACTTAACCAACCAAAAGCTTCTAGTTTCTGATCTTCACGCCTTATATATCTTTCTGCTTTCTGCCATCACTCCCTGGGATTAAAGGCTCACTTCTTGGGATTAAAGGCATGTGTCAACATGCATGGCTGTTTCCAGTGTGGCCTTGAACTCACAGAGATCCAGAGGGATTTCTGCCTCTGGAATGCTAGAATTAAAGGTGTGAGTGCCACCATTTTCTAACCTCTGTATCTAGTGGCTGTTCTGTTCTTTGACCCCAGATAAGTTTATTAGGGTACACAATATTTTGGGGAACACAATACCACCACACATCGAACTAATGAAGATTTTATTCATCAATGTGTAAATGATGCTTAGAACAAAAAATGCTCTATCTTTTAATTACGTATTAATGCATTTGGAGTATACTCATGTGCTGTTTAACAAGGAGATATGTTCTGAGAACTGCATCATTATGTCATTGTACAAATTCCAATGAGTATTCTTACCCAATCCCACAAAGCATAGGTCAGTAACTCCCCATGGCCCTTTGATGTATTCAGTAAATAGAGTAACATGATATGCATGAGGTCATTCCCAAAGAATCACAATATTCTTTTTTATAATAAACTATGTTCAGAAACAGAGTATATACTCTAAAATGAGAAATTACATAGTAAGTTATATAATAAAGATGATATAATACTATGAAAAAATAACATTGTCACTTGGACTATAACCTAATATCTGGACTGTGTATATAATCGTATGTGTTCCATATTTATTTAACTGGCAGTGCAATATTGTTCAGCACTAGAGATGAGCAATGCATCATGCTATGGTGGTATATGGCTATGACTTCAACTTACTTCACCTTAATTTTATACTTAGGAGTTAGATAAGCATTGATCAAATCGGTTTTAACATCAAATGGTCTGTATTATGATAGAGGGATGTGGGATAATTATAAAATTTAACATTTTTATACTCTTGTGCATATACTTTTTACTTCACTAGATGGTAGGTAGTTTTCATCTCCTTTATAATCATATAGGTCCACTATTGTATATGTAATCTGTTATTAAGCCAAGTATACAGTGCATGGATGTATCTATTGCTACTTATAAGAAAGTATTTCAGTATTTTGACAAGACATATGATTCAAAATAGAGCATTCATCTACCTATAGAACAATAAAAATACATTATGCACTTAGAAGAAACTAATCTCAGTCATGATGACCTAACAATGAACAAGATATATATTTATAATGCTCTCACGAAGTTTATTTTTCCAAGTGTTTTATGTTACAATAGATAATAAACAAATTATATATCAATTAGTCTCAAAAGTTTAGATCTATATTGGACCAGCAAGCAAACAATACCTTCCTGTGGAGCTTAGTAAATGGGGTACACCTCTTTAGAAAAGGTTAGGCCATATTTAAATGCAACACCAGGAAGAGACTTCTTGCCCAATAAGAGCTACTCAAGTGTAGCAGGCTTTCCTTGGGGTCACCAACCAGCTCCCAAATCATGACATGGAGACTTATTATTAGTTATGAATGCTCAGCCTTATCTGATGTTTGTCTCACTAGCTCTTAAAACTTAATTTAACCTATTTCTCCTCATCTATGTTTTGCTTCAGGGCTTTTCACCTTTCTTTCATTCTGTATGTCCTATTCTGTGGCTGGCTGACCTGGGGTAACTCCCTTTCTTTCTCCCTTGTTCTCTTATCTCTCTTTTCTCAAGCCTAGATTCCTCTCTACTTAATCTCTCTTCCCGCCAGCCCCGCCAATCCCTCTACTGCCTAGCTATTGTCCATTCAGCTTTTTATTAGACCAATCAGGTGACTTAGGCAGATAAGGTAAGCAAATGCAGCATAAACAAATGTAACCCATCTTTACATAGTTAAAATAATATTCCATAACATTCAACCAAAGTACAAAAGGTAGTATTCCATGTAGGTCTTCTAAAGAAGACAATACTCTAAAATATTATCAAAGTTTGTGGTAAACCAAAAAAGAAAGCTCTCTGGCTGTGAAATGACAGTCAGACTGCACACACACACACACACACACACACACACACACACACACACACTCATCAGCAATAGCATTTTGGTGATGTGTCTACGAGCAATGAAGCTGAAAGCTGAATTATAGCACCTACATGGGAAGACTGCTTTGACTTTTCCCCAGTGCTTTTTCTTTACACTGTTTTCCCTGTGGGCGTCAACAGGGGCGAGGAAATGTGCTCCTCTAGAGTCCTGAGAACCAGAGAACAGTTAATGGGGTCACACAGTATGAGCCATGAGCTCCACATCCTGCACTTTGGGGAATCCATTTTCTACGTGTATCACTAGCTAAAAGCGACTCTTCCCATTAGGACAGATCTTAAAGCCTCAGTCAAATCCACAGCATGAAAGCCAAGGCAATGCCCAGAACAAGCTACAGATACAGGATACTTGCTTTGCACACAGAGAGTTGCAGTGGGAATCATTGTTGTTTTATTTAGTAAAAACAAACAAGAAGTTTAATAGACAGCTGCAAAAATTCTTAGACTAACAGACACAGCAGAAAGCAGAGGGGAGGTAAGAACTGGTGGAGGAAATGATTAATCTCCAGGTCTCTTAAGTATAGGACTTCAGTCCAAAGCTGATCAATTCCATTGACCACATTACTTAAAGCTATTACCATGGAGGATAACCACAGATGACGATTGAAACATACCATATTATCCTATGCATCATAGATGACCTATTTCTAATGCAGTCTATTACTTCTAATAAACATGCTATTCCTCTTCCAAATGAGCAAGTGTTTAAACCTTAGAGCCAGGAAACAAGTTGCCTATTAGAATATGTTTTTTAAATTATTGTATATATGTATGTATGTATGTATGAATGATTCAATTGCCCCAATGCCCATTGAGAAGTTAGGAGTGAACCAGCAGTTCTTTCCTTCTCCATGTGGGTCCAAGGGATCAAGTTCAGCAAGTGTCTTTACCTGCTGAGCCATCTCTTTGGCTCATAATTTGGTTTCTTGAAGGTTGTAAAAGAAGCAACAATGAACACCAGTTGCAGAATTACTTTATTATAAACCAGATTCTCTCTCGGAGTGTTTTTTTTAAGTGAGTTAAATAGTCACTTCAACTGAAGACCTTCTTCCCTGTGTTAAAGTAATCTATCTTGCATGTTTGGCCATGTGGGAAACATGAAGATCAATGATGTGCACTCCTTCCAAGTGAAGTCTTGCTGTCTTGTTAGAACTGAAGAAAAATCCCACCAGAATTGCTATATCAAATCTCACCAGCATAGCTCTGAATAGATGTAATATTTATGCTGGCATTCAGAGTAGTTGGACAAAAGCCAGTGTGATGGTTCATGTCTGTTGTCTCAGCAACTCAGGAGACTGAGACAAGAAAATTGATTGAACCCAGCAACCTGGACATCAGAGTGAGACACTATCTTATATATCAGATTAGCTAAAACAATATAGCAGATTATTTTTCAACTACAATGAAACCTATCTGCCTGAAAACTGCCATGCTCCACATTGTGCCAAGATGGGTTCATCAGTTGTTGATAATGTTAACACCTATTTTACAGATCAACTCTTCCTTTAGGAATATAAGAAGCATATGTTCCTTCTGCCCTTTGTTTCATCTCCTTGGCCTCTACTGATGACTTTATATTTAGAGGAATCAGAAAGAAAATAAAATGCAAAAACAAAGTAATTGTCTTTGAAAGCATAATCAAGAAAAACACCAAGCATTTGTGTATTTATAGGTTGGTTAGAAGGAAGAACATTCTTTGTAGGTGGTAGAGCTGTAGTGAAAATGGAAATTATCTGAAGCTTGCAAAAGCCCAAATCAGCAATGAAATCTTATTTACTAGCCAGGAAGTCACAGCGTCACCTTGGATAAGAAGGAAGAGAAAAGAACATAAACAGGTGTCCATGATTCTGTCTATGCTACAAACATTACCCAGCTAAGGACACATGGCTGGGTCAAGCAGCAGCTCCTTAGGTGCCTGAAGTGTCTGTTCAATACAACACCTTGAAGCATCATTGATTTTTTTAGATTTCAGTGGAGTAAAACCAAGTCATTTTTTCTTCAAAACGTGACTTTCTTTTGTATTTTGGTCTATGAGCTACCTATAAGCACATGGAAGAGGAATTCTCCAGAGTCATTTTCTAATTTAGCTTGAATAAAGAGAAGATCACTGGCAAGTAATTTGAGTTCTCAATTTAAACTAGTGGAGGAATGCTTACTGAATGAAAATTGGATTTTTAATATTGGCCTTGTTTAAATAACCTAAGGAGTTTGTCATAATAAAAATGAGGGATGTTTATTTGATTCCCAGATGATCACCTTGTCTGACTGGTATAGGCAGGGGAACTGGGCCTGATCCAGGAGCAGGTACCTGAGATGATGGTAAGTAAAAACAGCAGAGAGCTGATAATTCAACTCTTAAAGGGCCTTTCACCTATGCCTGTTATTTTAAAGTATAAACTTATACATATATCAATGCACTGACAATTAATGAAAAAAGCCACAAATTGGAAAGAAAGCAAGAAAGGGTATATGAGAGGATTTGGAGAGAGGAAATGGAAGGGAGAAATGTAAATATGATAATTTCAAAGTAAAAATATAAATGAAATAACATAAATAAAATTGTTCTTACCATGAAAATAAGTTTTTCAACACAAAAAGTACAGTTAGAAGTGGAATCAAAACCACACAATATAATAAAAGGATGAGAAAATAGGCAAACCGAATTCTGATGTTATTAGGATTTTTCTCCTGCCTCTCTTTAGTGGCCTTGTCCTTGTGAATGCCACTGAAAACTGAATAAGACACACAGACACTGGCTGCCCTGAAGGGATGGACTGAACAATGACCAAAGAGGCCATGGCAAAGCATAACTCTCTCCACGGCTGAGAGTGGACAGTAAACCAAGAGCCATTACAGAGCCAAACACTCTCAGGACCTGAGACTAGACAGTGACCAAATGGACTGCTGCAGGCAGAGCATTCCTGGAGGATGAGAACGGACCTTGGACAGGGAGACCATTGTGCCAATACACATCTGAGACAGGTTTTGTATTTCTAAGAGTTTTGTATCATATAGCTTTCCCAAGAGACATTTTCTCGTCCAGGTGATTGACAGGCCCACTTATCCTGACCCTTAAAAGAGGGAACAGTGATACGTAAATAATTTTGCTGGATAGTAATCATGTAATGTTTAGGGCTCCTGAACCAGGGTGAGATAGACGGCAATTAGCCTTGCAGGCAGTTTTTAGGATGTCACAACTACTCGCAGATCCTGAGTTTGACTCTGGTCTAATGCCTATAATCATTCTTAGATTACTATAGTTTCAATACTTGATTTTATAAACTGTTGATGATGAAGAAGGGTCCACCCCTTCCCTTCAAGCTTGTTAAAATTTAACTAAGTACCAAACAGTGTTACCTTATCTAATTTGGGCTTGCTATTTGATTGATTTTATAATCATTCCAATTTCTTATTTCCTGAAACACAGATGTGCATCAATGGTTTTTGGTGGTTCTTTTATTCACATCTTTTTTAGATTCTCTGGAACGGGTCTTTTCCATCATTTTTAAAATGGGACACAAAGATTCAGAATATACAGTGATAGCCAATTAAAGTTCCTACTTTAAATCTTTACTGTAAAATAATTTTAATATATCCAAAAGAAGTATGATTTTACCTCATAAAATTCACTATAGAGATATTTGTAAAGACATCTGTAAAATTCAAACTTGCAACACATGAAATAAAAACAGAAGCATTCTAATTAAAGTTAAATTTTTCTTTTTGCAAATTTCAAAATAAAATTTGGAGAAATAGAGCTGGAGAGATGGCTCAGAGGTTAAGAGCACTGCTTGTTCTTCCAAAGGTCCTGAGTTCAATTCCCTATGGTGGCTGAGTGCAGACAGAACACTGTCTACCTAATAAATAAATAAATCTAAACGACAGAACACTGTGAAAAAAATTTGGAGAAATATATCAGGATATTTTAACTTTCCCTACTTTCTCATTGTAGTTGTCTGGATGAAGAATACTGAAAAAGGAGAAGTGAGTCTATGCATGTGTATAATGTCAGTATATATTAAAATTAAAATTATAGTCACTGCCAAATGTCCTCCTTGAGATGATGAATCCTTTCACATGAAAGAGATCTCAGAATGCTTTCAGTTTTCATTACTTCTAAGTGAAAGTAGCAGAGGTAGCACTTATTGAAGAGAGGAAAGTGGTTTAGACTAGGATTGATCTAATCACTTAACAAAGACTAAAATATGTATCAGCATATCATTATAAATATTTGATTCACTAATTTAGTGTTTACAGTCCTCATGAGAGTGAGAGAATGGCTCTGGCTTCAATCCAGGGTGTATTTAAAAGGATACTTTACAATTACATTTATTAATTATTGTCCAGACTAAGTAAAAACGTAAAAAGTGAAAAAAATTAAATGCTGCTTTTATATTTTAAGAAGAAACCGTGTGAACTAAAACAGTCAGTCTAAAATATTTCAGTTTCTCAATATCCACTTCGACTTCTACAAACTACAGTAGTCACCAATCAGACGGAATTTCAGAGATCCCTTATGCTGAAAAGTAGATGACACACTCCTGTTTTTCTTCAGTTACTAAAGAAATCTCTGAAAGTTTGATAACTTTCTCCATTCACCTGTCATTGGTTGGTTAATTCATCATGTGTATCTAGTTAGTTGTTGTTTGTTGATTAGTCAGTTATCCAGTAAAATGACAGCTTTAAAAACCAGTGTTGGTATTTTTTTTTGTTTGTTTGTTAATTTGTTGTTTTTTATTTTTTTCAGAAGCTTAAAATGTTCCTCAAACTGACATTTTTCTTCAAATTATTCTTATTACATCATGATGCTGTAACTCAATAGTCTCAACTACTTAGGTACAATAGCTCAGTAACAAGGGAAACACAGTGCACAGCTAAATTTGATTTCCTATTTTTCACATCAGATAGAAATAATTACAGCTGCACTGGAAATACCTTCCTCTGGGAATGTAAAAGTTGAGCACCTAGCTCCTAGTATGTGATCTCTACCAATGTCAAACATGACCACCTCTCATTTCTACACATTTGTAGAGCTGTGTTAGGGTTACTGTTTTAGCACTGAAACATATGCAAGGGGGAGAAGAAGAAGAAAGAGATGGAGGCAATGGAAAAAGTGAATGAAGGGGTGGAAGGGAAAGGGGCTGGGTTTTATGGCTCCATTGTAGGATCTTGAATACAGTCAATATTTAATAAGTGGATTAAATGGTAGAAAATATTTAAGTTCTGTGGAAGATAAAGAAAATACATATCTGCCGGGCGGTGGTGGCGCACGCCTTTAATCCCAGCACTCGGGAGGCAGAGCCAGGTGGATCTCTGTGAGTTCGAGGCCAGCCTGGGCTACCAAGTGAGTTCCAGGAAAGGCGCAAAGCTACACAGAGAAACCCTGTCTCAAAAAACCAAAAAAAATAAAAAAAGAAAAAGAAAATACATATCAAAGTAAAGAGCGTTGAACAAGGCCAGAGGAGGCTACTAAATAATGTGGTCAGGCTTGATCTCGACAATGATATGATTTGATGAAAATATGGAACCAGTTTCAAAGGTAACCATCAGCACAACTTCAAAAAAAGATACTAGTATTCCATGTAAGAAAACAAGAAACATATTGTTAGCCAAGTTAAAAGTGTTGAAATTAGATAGTTGAATGACATGAAGGAGCATAACCCTATATATTTAAAATGTAGAATATACTATATCTCTTACAAGAGTTCACTTTCAGGAAAAGGACACTGGACTACTTTATTAAAATAACAATAAGCATATTAACTTATGTGAAATGTATTTTATAACATTATAACTATCTTAAGAGCAAAAAGGGAGGGTTTTAATATATACAAAAAATTAATCACCAACTGACATAGTGAACATTCTCCATAAAAGTTTTGATAGTAATGACTGACAAAGAAATTTGTGGTAAAGGCAAATAGCTGAAGCATAGATGTGCAATACTTTTCTCAGGATTAATATTACCTCAAAAATATAGATTATGCCTGATTTCAGATGAATTCCTTACCTAATAGTAACAAGATACGCCTATTAAGATTCTTTGTGCAACACATATTATTAATAATATGCTCCTTTGGGAGCAGAATATATTCAGGTTTTCCTGCCAATAATTTTATGAGTGTTATTAATTCTACATTTTACACATGAGGAAATGAAGGAATCGAGGGAACAAAAAAAACTAAGTGGTGGAGCTTAGTAATTTGACACAGCTAAGCTCCTAACTTCATTGTAGCATGGACTGTTAGAAAGAGTTCCGGTATGTTATTGTGGTTTGATAACGAAATGTATCCTGTAGGTTCATGTGATGGAACTCGTGGTCCCCAGCTGATGGCATTGCTTCACAAGGTTATGGCATCTTTAAGAGGTAGAGTGTCACTGGAGGAAATGCATCATTAAGGAGCGAGCCCTGGTCTTCATAATGCAGCTGTACTTCCCATTTGTGTTCTGCTTTCTTAGTGTGAATGCAATGTGAACAGCTGGCTCCTGCAACCAAGGCTTCACTGCCTACAGCTATGTCTTCACGGCCATGATGGGCGATGGATGCCCTTTGGAACTCGAAGCCAATACAAATCCTTACTCGACTATGTTGCTTTTGTCAGGGCAGTATATCACAGCAACAGAAAAGTCACTAAGATGCATGTGCTACCTCAATATAGTTTGAATATAAGAAAAATTATGGGAATACAGTTACAAAGTATTGGGATGTTGATTAATGTTCACCAAAAACCAAGGAAAACAGTGTTGCCTGCAATAATATTTAGCATGGATGAATAATGATGGTCCACTAGATTTTAATGTCACGCAATCTCTCATAAGAGACTGTGCGAGCAGCATTATGAAGAAGTGAGTGTGGGAGTGTCACAGTAACTAGGCTTGACAGTGACAACCACCTTCAAAGCTTCCCTTTCGGGTAATTGCTACATATTGTAGTTTATTAAGCAGGCTAAAGGCATTTACAGACTTCAAGAACTAGTTTGATTAAATTAGCCTTCATGAAAGAAGAAAGTAGTTTAAAATCTCTTCCTCCGAATACACTAATGATTAAGCATGGTAATGATAACTTCGTTACAAAGGAACACACACCTGTAAAAAAGAAAGCCAGAAAACAGCCCATCTGGGTTTTTCCAGGTCTATGGTGCAGACTTTGTCAGTCAAGCTTCATTTCAGATTTCAAAGATAAAAAATGACAGCTGACCCATCCACTCATGCTCCTTTCAGCCAAGGTATAATCCACATTAGCACTAAGCAGGTATTATGTTGTTAATAAAAAGATTTAGTATTTTTCATTTGTTCACTTCCATTTTGTATAATATGTTAATGACACAAGTACTTATAGGAATACAAGTACATGATATACAAAATTAACGTTCATGTCATAGAGATAATTCACAAAATATTTGTTTGGTTGCTATGAGGTCACAGGCCTAGATCATCAGAATATATTATTACAAATGAGTACACTTTCACTATAAAATTAGTATTAATTTACTTTTGTGTTAGAGATATTCAGAATTAATGTCCATGCGTAAAACTCAAATTTGTTTTCTTTTTTTAAAGTATGCTAGCACATGGGCTGGAAAGACGGCTCAGTCAGGAAAGGTTCAGGTCTGTACGCTTGATGACATCCTGCAATTCATCCCTTCAGTTCACATGATCAAAAGAGAGAACTGGCACTCCCAGTTGTCTTCTGACCTCTGCTTGAATGCCATGGCAGATATATGTGCACACACACACACACACACACACACACACACACACACACGCACGCACACAGGAAATCTCTGTACATTGCACTTCATTTTACCTTACTCTGTCCATAATTTGTATAGTACAAGTATCTCCATCCACTCTATTTCATTATATCCTCATATGTCGTTTTTTAGTCAGTTTTATTTTGTTTTGTTGTTATTCTACAAAGAATTATTCCCTTTGCATGTAGAACAATCAACCTTATTTATTTTGGAAGACAGCTTGTATGATTCTTACAAAACTAAACATAGCCTCATTATACAATCTAGATATACATTCTTGGTATTTGCCCAAGTGAGTTGGGAATTTATGTCCCTACAAATGCTTGCATATAAATGTTTACAGCAGCTTTATTCAGAATTACAAGGACTGGGAAGTAACCCAGATGCCCTTCAAGAGGTGAATGGATACAAAGAAAACTGAGGTCATCGAGACAATGAATGTTCCTCTGTGATAAAAACAAATGAGCCATCCAGCCAGAAAAGAGTAAAGAGACCTGTAATAAATATTTCTAAGTATAAGAAGTCAAACCAATACTAAATAATTCTACTAAATGATACTTTTAAAAGGCCACCTATGAACAAAACAAAAAGACAGTTGCTGCCAAGAGAGTAAGAGTATTGCTCAGTGAAGTTCAGGTTATAGGTAAATTCTAGTCTCTATTTTCTTTATAATTTGAGTGAAGAAACAATGGTGGATGTTATATGACCTTAAACATTTACCCAAATCTATAAAATACACCGCACAATACTTTTTAATTAAACTGTGGACATTGGTTAATGATGATAATGATATCAATATGCCTGTGTCATTTCTTCAATATGCCAATATATTGAAAAATGGGAATAGGGGAGGTTAAAAGGTGTTGGAAATAGATGTGTTTACAACAACTTTGTCATTTCTGCTAACTTTTGCTGTAATTCTAATATTGCTATAATTTTTTTTTTATTTTTTGCCATGAATCTCACATCAAAGAGTTGCCAGAGGAGGTGTAACAACTAACTGTAAAGTGGCATCTGAGACCTATGACAGAAAAGTAGCGTTAGAAAAAGAAAGGACTAAAGTTAAAGACCCTAAGCATGCATCAACATTTCTTAGAAATTATGACAAAGGTCCCCACTAATGTATGTAGAGTGCAGTAAGTATTGGATTCATGGGCACTCTGTGCGTTAGTTTTGCCTTTTTTTGTAAAAACATTCAAGCAATATTGCTAACAATTTGAGTTGTGGATTTCTAGTGCAGTTCAGAGGCAGAATGTTTGCCTAGTACACGTGAGAACCTGGGTTCAACTCCCATCACTACAGAAACCGAAATCTTAACTAGAACGTAACATAAAATCGTCACATTACTCATATAAATCACATATATCATATGTCATCACAAAAAATGAAAAGTTTCATTTTTAATGAAGTCACATAAATATCTAAAGTAAAAACATCCCACCTGATTATTATGCTCATATTTCTTGATTCTATTTCTATTAAAATTTCCATAATTAACTGGCTCATGCCTCTTCCTGTGATAGGTTCTATGTTGCTGACATTTCAGTTTCTTTCCTGGAGTTAGAGTTGTGTGGGACCTGTATTATCCCCAGAAGTGATTCTGCTTAAAAGTTTATTTCATCCAAATATGTATTCTTACTGGATTCTTATAGTTTTACATTATTTAAAATCAGTTTGCTTAAAAAATGATTTACCTTTGGTTCACTTTCATGATAAAATAGTCAAAATAATTTTTCTCATCTGAATTAATATTGCATATGTTCTTTCTATTCCATAACTCATTTGTCATGCAAATAGCAATCTCTCTCCTGCAGTGGTATTGATCCACATGGCCCTTTTTGGTAAAGAGTAAAGTCTCTTTAATTACTTTGGCTGACTTTCATTTTTTACAAAGACTTAGCATACTGGGTATCATGTTGTACTGTTTTCATTTGTCCTCAATTTACCTGCACTTGGGTCCCCAGAGATTGTTGGACTGTCTATATTCTTGAAAAATATCACAGTCTACCCTAGTCCACACTGACTTTGCTTAGCTCAGAAAACTGAAAGAGCTATCGCTCAGCTTCTAGAAGGTTGGATAACCTCTTCCCTTTTCTTTGCCAGAGGTGTTTTGACCTTTAATTAAAAGGAAAATTTGTTGTCTTCCTTTCAGAAGACAGCAAATAATGAACTCATTAAAATGAGGTTAGTGTTCAGGCCTTAGAGCAATAAGAGTTGAAGTCTCATTAGCAGCTAACAATGCAGAACACAGCACATAAATAAACCTAATACAGCACAGCAAAATGCCTCAGCACATTAAATTTGAGCAGAATCAAATGTTTACCGTCGGTGATGTCTAGGGCATGAAGTTTTAATGCAGTTAATAAAAGAAAGCAAATTGCTTCCTATTAGCCATGAAATGTTGCCACGGAAATTGTCCCAAAAAATATATTATGTAAATGTGAGGTATGTCAGTAATTAACATGATATTATAGAAAAATATATGTGTTGATTAACAGGTGCAATAATTAGAAGAATAAAGATGATGAAAAGCCTCTAAGGGTAATTGTAGATATTAGTGTGAAAGAGTATGGAGTGTAGGCTATTAGGCCGCTTCTGTTGCACCCACTGCCACAGTGAGAGATATGTGCACTAAGGAAGCAGTGAGTATACTATCACCCGAGTTGGTGAACTATCATGCAGGTAAGAAATACCTTAAGAGAGTATTTTAAAGGGCTTCCTATACAGAATGAAGTGTATAAATATAAAGTATGTAACAAATACTAAGTGTTACAGTTAGTAAAATAACAATTAGAATTTTTACTCAGTTCAGATAATATTTGACATTCTTTTAAAGCTTGATTCTACATCATAGTTTTTAAATAAAATTATTACCAATAATGAGGGGAATTTTGGTATGATTATTTTGATACAGGATTTCTTTTTTTCCCTCTGTGTAGTTTTTTAAAATTTTGTTTTATAATTTAATTTAATTTTACATATCAGCCATGGAGGATTTCTTATATGACAGCCCCGGCTGCCCTGGAACTCTTTGTAGACCAGGTTGGCCTCAAACTCATTGAGATCCACCTGCCTCTGTCTTTAGAGAGCTGAGATTAAAGGCATGTGCCACCACCACCCAGAAATAATAAGGTTTTCCTTCCCTATTGTTTCATATGTTTTTAAATAAGTTTAGATATTTTATTCAATGTATTTCATATATAATTAGAACATTATAATATATTCCTTAAATAAGAAACATTGCTTGGGCCATATTTCACTTCATATACTTCTTTTTGGAATTTTTCCTCTTTTATCTATCTTTTATATCATTATATTTTTATTAATGAATACTAATCATATAAAACAAAAGATTTCAGTTCTCATGAAATAAAGACAGAAAAGATAACCGAAATTTGTTTAATAGATTGGGAACACCTGCTTTATGTTGCTAAAGCTAACTCACCAAATGGGGATTTTTTTTTGTTTGTTTTTGTTTTTTGGAGACAGGCTTTCTCTGTATAGTTTCGGTGCCTGTCCTGGATCTTGCTCTGTAGACCAGGCTGGCCTCGAACTCACAGAGATCTGCCTGCCTCTGCCTCCCAAGTGCTGGGATCAAAGGCGTGCGCTACCACCGCCTGACCCTGGAGATCTTGAAGAGAAAGAATTCTGGGACAATAAAGGATGGTGGATGTTTACAAACAAAGCTATTCTGGGTCCTAATGCTATAAATTAATCCACGGATCATCACACACCACATTCAACTGTCTCACAACCTGACCTGCTCTCAAATCATCCTTTGATAGCTGGAGTCCTTAAAACTATGATCTTCAAATTGTACTCCAGATTATATCACTTTTCTGCTGATACGTATAAACTCCACAACTCTTATTTCTCAACTGGAGAAGTTGTCTTTCTCTTTACAGAATTTCCCCTTCTCTATTTGGACTCATCAAGTCAATCCTTCAAAAACTCACCTAACATGAAAATGTGAACTCTGAACATCATTTCCCCACTCAGCAGTTTCCCATGTCATAACCATTACATTCAGCATTTCTACACATTAGATCATTAGTTTACCATTTGTATTACCCTCTGGATGGTAAACTTCTAAGTTAAGGACTTTTTTGTTATTGTCCAAAGCTGCAGTATCTACAGTGCATAGAATGGATAGATAGTATTAGCAATTTAAAGGTCATTTGAATATATAAGTACAGTGATGTTATGCTTCATCTCTTTGAAATTCTTGTTTAAATAATAACATCTAAGTAAAAACATACACCTTGAAGTGGATAGTACAAGTCACAGAAAAGGACAGCATGCACATAGGAATACTCTCGGGGTTGCTTTTGCTTGGAGAAGAAAAAGGCAGGACTGGATGCCATTTCCTATAATACCTTTGCTTTTGTTGTTCTCCTGTGTGAGCATCTGACCAAACTCACCAGCAGGAGTCAGAGCTTGGAAACTAGTCAGTGGTGATCAGGCGGTAGAGTCTGTTTTGTTATAACATGCATGGTAATTAGGCTGCAAATAGCATTGTATGTTATTTGATGTGATGCAGCGTTAGGAGTGACAGGAAGCTCCCACATGATCACTTTTTTTTTTGTAAGGAAGAAAGGTAGAAAGAGCCTGCAGAAGGTAATTAGTCTACCATGTGCATGGAAATCCCCATCTTAAAATACACTACATTGTGGATTTGTGCTTTAGTTTCTATAATAATCATGGCTGTGTGTACATAAGGAAGTCTTTTCATATTCATAGAAAAAAAACTAGAAGTGCTTGTTATCTTTTTCCTGATGGCAGAGTAATGAGAAAATTCTACTCTATTTGAGCTTAAACAATAAATAAACCCCAGTGCCTCAAATATACACAAAGTAAGTCACAACTTGGTAGCCTTTGGGAATGAGTCTTAGAAACAAATGTAAAGATACATGTATATGAATATATTTTTGTCAAATATTTAATTTTGTATCATAATTTTTTTTCAAAAAATTTAATGTTATTTTAAAATAAATATGTAAATATTTATTTGGTTTGCCATGAAATAACTATGCAATATCTTCATGAAAATAAAAAGCAGTAACAGTTTCATAAGCAGAATATACAAGCCTCAGTAAACAAGTGGGTGTGTATGTTTTAGAGGGCAGAGAACTCTAGCTGGATTGAGAAAGCTGCTTAGAAGAAGGGACCCTAATAAGTGCTTGTAGAAGTGCAATTCCTATGGGTAAGAAATGCCAGTGATGTTTAGTTAAGTTTGATTTTGATCCTGTAACTAAACGTGCTTATTTACAAATCAGTTTTTATTAAGCTTCTGGGTAAACTTGTAGCTTTTAAATACTGAATTTATGCCACAGTAATGAAGAAATTAGAAATTCTCTAATGATAGTTCTGTTGGCAATTCAATCATAAGTGGGAAAGTTTATTTCTTTTCTAACTTCCTATAGGTAATTGTTTAAAATGTTTAATTTGATATTTCTAATCTTTTTTATCCAAGTTATGTTGCTATTAACAATAGTTTAAAAAATTAACTATAGTACAATATAAAATAGACTAGACATTCACAATAATAACAAACATTTTAATAGATTTCTCCCATTTACTTATGTTAGTCCAAGCTATATTTAAAAATAGATATCATTCTTATTCAAAAGCAAGACAGAATTAGCCACCGTATTATCTGTTGCATATGTTTATAGTAGGTACAGTGACAGATGCCTGCTGTACCAGCACTCTGAGGCAGGGTTGCTATGACTTCAAGATCAGCCTGAGCTAAATATGGAGTTTGAGGCCACCCTAGTACATAAACTAAGACTCAGTCTTAAAGGAAAACAAATAAATAAACCAAATGAAAGCATTTATTTATTATCACACCACCTATCCTAAGTATGGCATAAAATATGTGAATACATATTGGTATTAGAAGTTATTTTTATTAGGACCACTGGTAACATATCAATCATTTGCTACGTGTCTACACATTGCTAACTCCATCGTCAGCTGTGTATCTTTTGTGTTTTTGGAACCAGGATTGGAAAATGATGGCAAGAATTGGAAGGTATTTTTCTTTTTCATCTTGAATAATGTAGCAGGAAAATAGTGTTTCAAATTAAACTTTCAAATTCCTATCATCTACAGAATTCCTCTGTGGTTCTAGGCATATTTAGTAGCACTTTTAGCAGACAATCAGATATCAAATCATGCCAGAGGTCTGTGAATTTTGTCATGATAAGTCAAGACCCTTAAAGTCGGCCACAAAAGTCTGAAGCTCTCATGGTGCATCCACGTATGTGTAGAATGTTTTATTAAGATGAGCATAGAAGGTGTGCTTTGTGTGCTCAAGAAACATTTTGGAATTAATTTACGGTTAAAGATGAATTTAATGACATAATAATACATGTAAGTAATAACTGATTACCATGCCACTAAAAACATTTATAATTAGCATGTGAGCAAGAAATGTTTCTAGAGATGAAATAAGAGGGAGCAATCAGGCAAGTTTTGACTGTCTTCATAGTGGCAGAGGCAGAGATTACCATAAGTCCACCCTGTACTGAGAAAGAAATAGAGATACCTCCATGAACAAGAGCAGATATGGTCATCCCAACAGTGCAAAACAGCATTTGAAGGTTGAAGAGGTGGCTGCTTCAGAGCCCTGAAGTCTTAAAGGCATAAAATATAAACTGAACTTTATGCGTAAGAATATACATTTTAGATGGCCAACAGAAAATGAACTTAGTGGCATCCTTGGAAGAAGGTTCTTATTTCATAATCACATATCAGGACTTTTTTTTTAATTTTATCTTATTTTTTTATTTTTTTATTTTATTTATATATTTTTCTCTCTTTTTACCCCACAGGTCCTTTGGATATATATTATGGCTTCCAGTTTAGTGTTTTTATGCGATTCCAGAGTGTGAGAACGAGTGGGTCTCTGCATCTGTATCTGTTTCCTGTGCCTTTTCTTAGGCTCTTTTCCTTCTGTTTGTTTTGTCCTATTCAGATGTGTTAGCTTTTGTTTTATCTTCTTTTATTCTAATCCCTTAGAAACCAGTTGTCTTTTCTAATGAGAAACAGAAAAGGGGTGGATCTGGATGGGAGGGCAAGTGGGAAGGATCTGGGAGGAATAGAGGGGAAACTTATTAAGATATATTATGTGAGAAAAATTATCTACTTTCAATAAAAGGAAATTATATATGTATACTTTTAAAATTCTTTCTATATTTATTTATCTTTGAGTTTTTCTTCCTGGATGTGTGTATCTATAGCATATGTGTGCCTGATGCCTTTGAGATCAGAAATGGGGGTCAGATGCTCTAGAATTGGAATTATAGGTGGCTGTGTGCCCACCACAGGGTTCTGAATTAGAACCTGAGTCCTCTGCAAGATCTGCAAGTTCTCTTACCCACTAAACCAACTCAAATTGTTAACAAAAGAAACTTAATAGATACTCTTAATTTTAATCAAGAAAAAGATTTCCCAAGTTAGTATAGTATTATACTTATCAAGAGTGTAATTTTCTTAACATATTTAAAGGGTTCTATAATATTAAGAAACCGATCTTGATCTGAGGATCTTTTGAGATAGCACATCTCAGAACAAGGGAAAATGTACCCCTTGTACAGATCATTTCAGACAGCTAAGTGATTGTGTGACTGACTCTATAGAGTCATATTTCTTTTGCTTTGCACTGAACAATTAATACTAAGCCATATTCCAAGAGAAATTGGTACAGCCTCTGAAAACACCTCTGCCCCAAGCAGTAGACTGTCACTTAATGATTCAACTTTGTTTCCTAAAACACCATTTCACAAATTTGAGCAGGTGGGATGGGTGCTACTCTCTGAGAGTTTAAAGAAAAGGTAAACTACATCAACTTTAAGATTTTTTTCCTGCCAATCATCGCCATTATATTAATGTCATTAACAACCTTCAAAAATATGTATAATGCAGTGTTCCCTAAGTACTTTTATAGTATTATCCAGCTTCACAGACCCTCTAACTTATGAAACACAGCTTGCAGGACTTAATTTCTTGCTAAGGAGTTTTGTTTCATTGCCTAACTTTTTATGTACAATTGTCCATGTCAGTCCAATATGGGCAACAATTTAAGTTCCATATCTCCAACCAACTCCAAAGATGGTGACTGGATTGTATCTTCTCTGGAGTGCCCATATATAGTAGGCATACATCAGCCTCCTTCATGGAAGCTGAAATTTGCAGAGATGGCCGGGTGTTGGTGGCGCACGCTTTTAATCCCAGCACTTGGGAGGCAGAGCCAGGCGGATCTCTGTGAGTTCGAGGCCAGCCTGGGCTACCAAGTGAGCTCCAGGAAAGGCACAAAGCTACACAGAGAAACCCTGTCTCGAAAAAAAAAATTTGCAGAGATGTAAATTACATATTAAATTTCTTGCCTAACACACAAAAAACCCTAATCCAGGACACTCCAGATCCTCACAGTAATGTCTGGTTCATTTGGAGATACCCAATGCCCACTGTCACATAAAAATAGACAGGCTTTGTTCTTTCAGTTGTGTGTGTGTATGCTTTCTTTCTCTCCCTATTTGATTTATTATTCCTGAAGCTGCCTTTTAGTTCATTAAGTTTTCACTGATCATCCCCCTAAAAAAATCTTAGCTATAAACCAGTGCAATCTTAGCATGAATTGATTATTTACTCAGCTAGTTTTGTACTTGGAAAAGTAATACCACCAATTTATTAATATATTATTTAAAAATTCTTAGTAAATTAGTCATATTGCAAATGATAACCTCTGAAGTTACAATATATTTATATTTTTAAAATTCAAGGTATTGTAGGCCATGGTGAAAACTTGAGGTAAAAACCTTAGAGTTAATTAAATACTAGGATTAAAGATAAATCTTGGTGGAATCAACTTTAGAAAGGAGAATGCCAAGGACTTAAATAGTACTATTTCAAAGGTCATAGTGAATTTGCATTTTGTTCAAGTTTACTTATTATAATCAGTTATATAAGTACCTGGGATTTAATTTTTTCCAAAAGGCCTGTGTTTTAATGGTTTGGTCCTCTGCTTATGTTCCTATGAGCTACTGTAAGTTTTAAAGGATGAGTTGTTCAGAAAAAAGGAGTTGGACTTTAGTCCTTTTTCATATCTTTCTTTGATTTTATCCGCTAGGTAGAATAGCTACGATGTACTCTATCACTAGAGACCTATGTTACCAGGCCAACAATCCACAGATTTAACCTCTGAAAGCATGGCTAAAATAATTTCTTCATAGAAGCTGATTATTGTAGATGCTTTGTCACAGTTATGACTGAGCAATATTAACAAGAAAGATGGAAA